>JABSMS010020695.1:0-11246 GCA_018902275.1 Aleiodes sp. PSUC_FEM 10030003
ATAAAACATTGGAAAAATTCTTATAAAAAAGGTTCCAATTTCTTAGAGAAAAAATATTTCTTATAGAAATTTTCCTACGTGAGTATCTTGAATATCTGCAGATAATTTTTATACGACTAGAGCGCTCTACTTGTGGTAGTTTCAGAAGCTTGTCACCCGGGTTGATTAAAGTGGCTGCATAATTAGAATGATAAGTTTCTGTTGATTGAAAATTTTTCTTTTCATGACTAAATAAAATAGGATTGAAAATGAATAGATAGTATTAACAAAATCCTATTTTCATTCATTACTCATCGAACTACTCAAATTGTTGTCAAGCGCAATTCAGAAAAAAATCAGGAATTTTTAGGTGTTTATTCCAGATTTTTCAGAACATTGTATGAGGCGTCAGTTTGGAACTAAAAAATGGTACTTTTTAGATAAAAAATTAACTGGAAAATCGTAAAAATATCTTTTTCTAGACAATTCATTCGGGCCTCAAATCAACTATTAATGACCTTCAATCATTTGAATGAACATTCAAAAAAAAACAGAGCTTCCCAAAGTTGAAAAAGACGAAACCATTTAAAAATTTCGTTGCTGCTACCGTAAAAGACCATTCAAATATTATATTCTTTTTCATAAAACATTTTCTGCCTCTTCCAATGGATCCAACGAAATTAAAATATTACATCAATTTCATTAACGGTAAAACGAGTATTTTCCCCGTAACGATAATCTACATGAAATGTTTTCAACTCCATTGCATGTTTCATTATGCCCTTCGTGATGCCTTCACAACTGGCAATTTATTTTTATTTAATATACATTCTTTTATTCATTTTTTATTCCGTTTAATTTTCTTAACGTTAATAATGCTTGCTATGAAATGACGAGGCACGCGTGGAATTATATACAAGAGAGAGAGATACAAATACGTGAATGTAACACGCACGTGTAATGGATTTGTATCGCTCCTGTGGATTTAACGAGAACGTTCTTTTCATTACGATACGAAATGAAAAACATGTCCATTTCAGTTGAAGGGTTCTTGCACCCACATATACCGTCTCACTTGGACTCACTTTTATGCTGATTGTAATCGAAAAATTCTTTCACCCTTTATCCCCTTCATCTCGAGATTTCTCATTCTTTTTTTTCATTCATTTTTATTGCGGTTAAAAATGTCTCTCATCTCGGAGGTGATTTAATCGAGATTTTTTCATTCCTTTATAACTTGGCGAATGAATTGTTCAGTGGAAGAAAGCAATAATGTTTTTTCGAGCACTTAATATTTTTATTTTTGACTAATTAGATTTACAAAATAAATCAAAAAATTTCTAATTATAACTGAAATTGATTCATCCAATTTCCCATTTAATTCCAGAAAATTTCTCAGAAATTTAATTTTATTTAAAGGATTGGGAGGAAGTCGCAGACGTAGCTCTCTTTGCACTTTTACGTATGACCTCGAGAAAACCGGAAAACGAGCCATCAACGAGACAACTGACCTGGAATAAATTTGAGACTGCTCGGGATCTTGCCAAACTAAAAAAACGTCTCGTACATGCTGTTGAACGTTTGAGTAAACCCCTTGATTCAGTTCAAGAGAGTGAAACTGGTGATAGTATGGAATCATAAAGAAAGTGAATGACGGAAAAAATAGATGAAAAAATAAATTTATGGGAAATAAAAGAGTCTTATTTTATCTATGAAGAATCATGAGAGATTTTAAAGCCAGCGTGTAATGCCAACTGTGTGAGTCGATAAATCGTTATTCTCTCATTTTTTATTATCTTCTCGCAATAAAACGAACTCTGAAAATGCAAGTGCAGTGGAAAAGAAAGGAACAAGGGAGGGAAGCCAAGGAACTTATCGTGCTAAATCTTCACTTGAAGGATATATATATGTTCAATTACGTACTGATCGAAAAATCAGAAGGAAATGGAGGATAACGATCCGACATTTCTACCACTTCCAATTTTTTTAGTGAATTATGGCTTCTATTCCGTGAAAATTTTGAATTGTGAGTAATTAGATCATTATTCATCTATTACTAGAGTAAATTATAATGTAATTTCATGGAGTATTAGTATTGAGATATTATGTAAGAGTTCGATCGATAAGGCAGAGGGGATAATGAAGTGTTTTTAGGTTGATCCTCAATAAATCCGTCAGAAATCAAGAAAAACTTGTTATCGTCGCGAAAAAACTAGTCATAATTTTCTTCTCAATTGACGACTATTCGTTTTATCGAGTGAATGAATTTATGCTGAGCTTTTCCTTCAATAGTTGGGCTGATTAATTAGTTAATCAATCAATTTGATCCGATTTCGACCGCTCGCGCCATCTATGAGTCGAGCGTCAACCCTCATCTACATTTTGTTAGGACGGAAAACCTTTGAGTGAAGATATTGAGAGGAGGTTACTTATCTTCTCGCAGAGATGGGGCGAGCGCTCGTAATTTCTAGTGGAGCATCATCTTTCGAAGCAATAGGATTGATCATTTGAGGGACTTCTTAGTGGTAACTTTAGAGTACGTAAAATAACGAGAGGAATTAACATTTTAAAAAAGATTGTATAAAAAAATGATAATTCTTTTTAATTCCTTCGAAAGGCTGTTAATGGCTTCACTGCCAATACAAACTAGATAATATGATTATTGGATTATGATTTAATTTCTTTACTGAGAATTATTATTTAATTGAGTATGTAGAGATTATAAGATTGATTTCATACAAATCAGTTTCAGTAAAATATAATCGTTAAAATAATAGGGGTTAGCTCTGAGGAAGAATTCTCACATAATACCTTAACATTACTAATTTTCCTATAAATTACAGTTTGGATGGAAACAGCATAATTGAATCTAGTAAATAACATTGTTTAGTCCTTCTCAATTATTTCGATAATTCCTAAAATTAATAAACTGTAATATTGATTGAAATAAAAAAATAACAACGAAAATTGAAACGTTTAAAAAATGTAAATTTACTATCTCAACGTTTCACTTGTGTTATTCAATTTTTTAATCTTTTTTTTTTTAATTTAACCACAGTGGGAGGTAACAGAAGTTCCGCTAATAAATAAGCGTTATACACTGGTCAACTCTCCATGAAGTATAGATCGATGATCTGTTATTGCCATGGTATATATCGGTATAGCAGTAGAAATTGGTAGTGGGGAGCGAGAGAAATATACATAAGTGGAAAAAACGACAGACCGTACAAAATTGACGGTTGAAAGCGCCAAGTCGGCGCCAAGATCACGTGCGAAGAGCTATTGAGGAAATGAACGGTGTTGTGTATCGTGGATAGGTACCTATTCCACCATTCTACGTATATTTTAAAAACCGATTCACGAAGGAGTCGTGCGCGCGCACGTTCCCGCGCCACCACCGCTGATATACACAAGAGTTGGAAAAATAAGAAATAACAGATCAAAGGATGAGTTGTAAGTGAGGGAGCAAAAAATAAGGAATAATTGAAAATAAAAAGGAGTAAAAAAAGACATTCAAACACGTTCAATTGATCATGCGATCTGTAAATGTGGCTCTTTAATAGTCGGAAATGGAGGTAAAAAATCGGCAATGATACAATTTCTTGAATTGATCAATTTAATGTTCAATACAGTGTTGACTCCGTAATTTCATGTTCGTTTATTATTTTTTGCTTCTATCTACTGAGGGGGGAATCATTCTCTTCCCGTTCACGTGTTGCAATGCGCAGTAGGGTGCGCGGAGGACAAGATAAAGTTTCTCACGTGGAAAGATGATTTCTGGGTCATCATAATGTCAACAAAACGCGCATCTACCTCATATTATTCCGTTCCTAATCAAAAGAATGAGGAGTCTCTCTATTTTTTTTTCGTAGTACTCAGAGCCCGGCGTCGGTCAAATTAGAGAGTCACTAATTTTTTTTTGCGTATTCCACGGTATTGGAGGGAAAGAATTCATGAGAAAATTCATAGAATCTTTTCTCTCTCCTAATTTACATAATTTTCTGTTTTTCCCACTGTAAACTCATTCTTCCTTTTTCTCTCAGATTCTCGCACACGCGGACAAACCGGCGCCGTCTCTCTCGTGCGCGTTGCCCGAGTGACGGGAATAATTGGAGAATAAAAAGAGCACACACGCGGCACGGGATGTATAAGAATCCCTTGGTGTTTTGTCTGGTAGGGTAGTAGTGTGGGGCCCCCAAGTTGTGTATTCCCGATACCGATCTTCACTAAAACCAAAGTAAGTACGCACACATTTATTATACGTATAGAAAAATTTCCCTATGTATTAAACATTTGCGATTTCATGCAACGGAAGAAGGCGGAGGAGGTGGAAAATACTTTGCGTATGTGTGCGAGCTATGTCAAGATGTGAGAGGAGGAGGGTGGAGGAATAGGCGCATATAATCCGGCGCCGGGAATAATGAGTGGACACGCCCGATACGTCGAGTAGTACGTAGAAAAGAAAACAACAAAAAAAGTAGGATAAAAAAATGGGAAAAACTTTCAAAAGAATTAAAAAAATGTGCACAAAGTGCTTGAAGGCAAAATGTTTAAACGGAGCGGTAGAGAGGGAGTTAAAAGACGAAGAAATAGGAGCGTGTGGTGCCGTCGGGACCGCTATCTCACTAGCGGCATCCGGAAAAAGGGAGCCGTGAGGGTTCGTGAAAGAGGTCAGGGTCCGTTTTAGCGATCATTGACGCTGCGCTTAATCTAGGTGCTTCACTTATTACTTCAATCAATTATTTCGTAACTAATTAAAATTTAAATTGAATTTTACATAATTTTTTGTCTCATCAATTAACAATGTGTTTTTCTTAATTCACAATTCTTCATAATACGTTTTTTATTTACCTGGATCGTGTTTCAATGAATTACAGTGATGAAGCTAGACGAGTTAATAAAAAGGTGATTTTTCCTGTTACGGATCACTTTAATGATCGATACAATCTGATTGTGATAATAATGACAACAATTACGCGTGTGGCGCTGCGAGTAAATTCCAATCATTATTCAATCCTTTTTTCGAATGATTTTTTTCTGCTTTAATCATCGTTTTATCGCAACTAACCAGACTTCTTCCGTCTTGCTTCGGTGCATTACTGGTTCGGCGTTGTACTTAAATTTTCTTGGAAAATCCGAGCGACAAAAATCTTTGAACATTTAATCATGGCGGGAAAAAAAGGAAATTGTTTGAATGTAGTTTTACTTGAATTACGTGGAATAAATGGAACGTAATATTGTCCTTCCCGGAAGAACTAGAGAATCCTGATAGAATTCAGGGTGATGAGGATAAAACTTCAATGCTTCCTGCTAGCAACTCTTTTCTCTCACTGGCATTAAAACCGCAAGTTGCAATTCTTTAAAAGCCGGTGCAAGAAGAAATTTAATAGCACACACAAAGTCAGAAGCTGAGAAAATAGCTGCATCAAGCGCAACCGTCTATCTATACTATCTCACTTTATTTTCTTCCCTAACCCGTATGAAGAGGAGGATTGATATTCCCATTCCTCGTATCTCTTGTGAGTCCACCTGCGTCGCAAGATGAGACCTACACAGATAATGTACAAATACAAACACGCGGATAAACTCAAGCAACGATCTCAACGTTCTTTCGTTATTTCGTTTTACCCTCACCTCCGCCTCCTTTCATTCGTCTTTTAGCTTCTTATTCCTTTCTTCATTCAGGTTGTCTTCCTTAACGACTGGATTCCGGCGCAGCGGGTTGTCTCTTTCTCTTTGTCTTTGGACTTTTTTCATTCTTCTCTTTTGTTTCATGGGAAATTCATTTGTTTTTGTTCGGCGAAAAATTAACGAATTATCATTCTTCGAGCAATTAGGGAGACTCAATTGGAGGAGAGAAGAACTGGGAATTTTATCTTCAGAATTTAGCGAAGAGGGGAGAGAAATATTTGTGGGAAGCTGAGAGAAGCTGATTTTTCAATTTTTTATTACTAAAACGTAATTTCAGTTTTTTCACTATTTTTATCCTTTTTTAAAGGCAGAATGCGTTACAAAATTATGAAAAAAATACTGTAAATTCTGCATTTATCAAGAAATCGATTTACGGAAGAAAGAAAGGCATCATCGATTATTGAAACGAAACGATTTTTCAATTTATGACAAATAATAATTTCTGCGTGAAAAGTGCAGGCATCTAAAATTTCAACAATCGAAAATATCCGTAATTTTTTTCGAATTTTCATCCCACGTTTAAATATCAGAATTTAATTATTAAAAATCGGAAAATTCCCGAAAATTAAATCGAGAAAATCACTCATCAGATCAGAAAATCTGAAATTCGCCCAAACCGTTTAACTACTTCACGACATGATTATAAATTGCGGAACATTTGAATGAAGAAATTAGCGTTAGGAAACGGCAATTCAATCCAGAAACTTCCATAAGAAGTCCGTACCCATAATCTCCTGTAAATGGCGCTTAACGGAATTGAATGCCAAAGCAAATCAGCGTTTGAGGAAACTGATTATTCAACAAAACGAATTCTCTGAAATACCTCCTCCATTAGCGCCATTAATCATAAAAAAACGGCTTAAACATTTATTTTGAATGAAAAAAATTGTTTTTTACATCACGCATGAATACCAACCGATCCCTCAATTAAATCTAAAAATTGATAAAAACTATGAGACAATTCCATTATAATTTACATGCATCAATAAAACATTAATGCCTGACATGGGAAATTTAGAGATAAAAATTTAACATGTGTGCGTGCGTAAACCGGAAACAGCCACAGGCGACAGTATTCCATCTCGTCATATTAAAATGATTAAAGTGAAAGAATTAAACGGAAAAAATAAATAATAAACGAAATAAAATTTCTGGGAATTTTTTGCGTTGCACGTCACTTTGTGACGAACCTGACGAGTCACGCACGTTTCTGTGATTCATGCCAGGCTTCATTAGACTTTTTTTCTTTTATTATTGTCGCTGAACGGAAAAAATGTCTGTTTTTTCCTCGCTTCTTAATAAAAAAAACTCTTGCGAGAGCACACATACACATAGAGTGAGTCATATTATTAAATCCTGTGTGCATTAATAACTTTGCGAATGGCTAAAGCGCAGAAGAGTTGAGGTAAGGGGAGGGGAGGTGAGGGTTATGCACAGTGGCATGGAACACTCACTTGGTTAAAGAGAAGGCATATCCGCAGGGTCAGTGGCGTGAAAATGATTGTTTCGCCGACTGAACGGCACCAGCGTGGCGCCTCATTAATTTATTATACAACACCAGTGGCTTTAGTAAAAGAGTCCCATGGATGATAAATAAACGGACAAACTTGATTCTACTGGGTTACACGCGTGTCACGGAAAAGCCACTACACAAACGTCCTTGACACTTTTTTTTGCATTTTTTTTAGTTGAGCCATGATAAATGGGAATGAGTTATGGGTTTATATTAATTTGGATTTAATTTATTATCAATAAAAAAGAGAGAGAAATGGAATTGCGGCGGAGAATGATGTCATCGAGTTAGAACCAAAAGGGCGTGAGCGGGAATTTTTCGAAGGCGAAGGGAACTTGTTGTTCCGGAGTCACACGTTTTTGTTAGTCGGAATGAAAAAGGGGTACTTACGCCCTTTTGGCTGTAATCAGGGGTAGGTTCATTTGTATTTGTGGAGTATATTAATGAAAATAACCAGGTATATTTATTTGAAAAAATTATTTAAGGGTCAGAGCCCATTTGTTATAACATTCCAAAGTGGCTGAAATTTTTTTTTTAAAAGAAGTTTTTCGACTGCTGTAAACAAAACAATCATTTGAAAATTGGAAAATGGTTGCTGGTTCCGTTACCCCTTAACGATAATTAGAGATCTTGAAAAAATTGTAAAAATTTCATAAAGTCCAATGGATTGTGTTTATAAGATGCAAACAAAAATCAGTAAATTTTTTAGGGGATTTAGGAAGGTAACGAAGGAAATTAATAAATAAAATTACATATAGTTAAATGGGGAATTCATAAAAATTTGTCAGATTTCCGTAAAAAATAATGGAAAAAATCTGATTTTTTTTTCGAGCATTTCAGAATCTTGTTATTATTTTTCACGGGAATCTGACCAATGCCCTAAAAATTTTACGGATTTTTGGAAAAATCATTTCATAAACATAATCCATTCATTTTATAAATTTTCCACTACTTTTCCACCGTCGCTCAACATCCTCAAATGCGCATAAATCGAAAATTTCCGATCTTCTCACCGAAACAGCTAAAATTTAAAGAATCCATCAACTCAATCTCCTCAATTCCGTTGATTATTCGCCATTTCGGGTTATATTTATGGCGTTAACATTAACCACTCCACATTCCGCACAAAAATTTAAATTCCACCACTCTTCCTCATAATTCCCCCGCATTCGACATGTAATTAGGGGATACAACGAGGCCAGTGCTTTGACTAGACCGAGTGGTAGTCCACGCGGCTTTAATGTTCCATCTAAAAACGTAACCAACATGATCATGGATATTCAGGTGAGTTCCTCCTTCTCTCTCCCTCCGTCGTTTTCTTCTCCCTCCAACCTCTTGAAACTCTGCAAATTCATTCGGAACAAAAAAAAGGGACTTCAGCTTCTTCCCACCTTAATTGATGGCTTCCGGCCTCCCAAGAACAAAACGAGCCACCAATTATCGTCGGCTCCTCTTTCGTTACCTCTAAGTCAACCTAAAACTCACCCAATGAGGCCCAACGGGCCGAGCGCACGAGACTCCCTCCAGTTTGGAGGCATAAAAAAATTAAAAAGAATCCGTCAGAAATATTTTCCCTTCACCACCTCTGCAATAGAGTCCGTGGGAAACTGCTGAGTTTTAAGGATTAAAAGAGACACTAAACTTTTAATATGCATTTCTTCATCTTCCTTTGAACTTCTCATTTTCATTATTCCTGGAAGTTAGAAAGACGGGCAGCAGGTGGCCACATTCATTGAATGAATAAATGTCAACTGAGAATGAATGAACGAAAAGAAAAAGAATGAAAAAGAAGATCAAATAAAAGATAAAGCAAGGAATTACTAAAAGGTATTGTCTATTTAATTTGATTTATTCAAAACCAAAAAAGAATCTTCAGGCTGCTCCCATGAGCTTCCTAAGGCCCAAAACTCTCAGGTCACTAGGGTCAACTTGTCTCAAATAATTTTTTCATGTTTGCTTAACCGCTTTTTTAAAAACTTTTGCCTTCTTTTTCTCTCATTTTGACTCAATTCTCTTCATTTTTTTCAAGCCGCGCAGTGCTTCCATTATTTTTTTTATCTTTTGTTCTTGGAACGGCTAAGATTCGCCCTGGCTCGGTAACCACAACGGGCGCCCGTGGTGGTCCCTACTAGGCTTCGCAGGTGGTCCTTCTTATGCCCCGGCTCACTCCTTCGTTTCTCTCCAAACCAATTTTTTTCATCCTTTTTTTCGGATGGGTTGAAACACATTGGGTGGAGGGGCCCGATAGAAGAAGATGTTTTGGCTTGACGCAAATCACCGATGAATTTGTTTGGTCATCCTCTTCTTTATCCTCTCGTTGATCCAAAATCAAAGGAACAAAATAACGCAATTTTTTCGCTGTTAGGGCGAAATATATTAAATATGTTTTCAGCGTTTTGATGATGATGGTAACAAGTGGGTAGGAATTTTGAAGAAGTCGTCGACGGCCTCGTTAGCAATCGGTAGATTAAAGTCGCTTTTTTTAAAGGGGTTTCTTCACTTTCCCCCACTCTTAATCATGGGTAAAAAAGTGAGCCCTCTTTTCGTCCTCAGGACGTCTGGCCCGTAATCATTTAAGAATCCCTCCAACAGTCGGCATAATTCTCTCTTGATCCCACCAGGTGGTCTACCTCTTATCCTTTATTCATTCCGCTATTTTCGTTACTTGTCGTGTTTTTTTTATTTCTCTCATTTCAATCTCTCTGTCAATTTCGACGTGAATTATCAAATGAATAACAATAAAATAAATTATGTTGATGAAGAAAGGGGGGGGAGTTTTTTTTTCATTAAAATATTCAGATGAAATTTCTGGGTAATCATTGGAATGGCAGTTATACTTTTCAATGGTGGAAGAGGAGGGATGGAGGGAGCGAGAGTAATTGTTTCTGGGAACGAGACAACATTAAACCGATGATTTTGTTTATGTCATTCATTTATCTTGTGTGTATACACTCAGCAGGTGATTGCTCAGAATTAAACTGCGCAGATTGTGAATGTCTGCGATGGTATTTCAGGAGGTTGAGATAGATAATTCGAGAGATTTAGTTTTTTCAATGTCTTTATTGTAGAAGTGAAGTGAGTTTTCGTGGAAAATCGTGTAAATTGTTTTGATCAATAGAATTCTTTTAAAAATTCTATTTTTAACGAAAAATTGAAAGTTTCAGATTTCTTTTCAATTTCTTCCATTTTTATTTTTCGGAGGTATTTCCAGTTCTAGATATCGTAGCGTATGAATTCCACTTGAATTAAATTAATTTTTAATGAAAATTGGAGAAGATATCATTCCTTTGGTAAAAATCAGTTTTTCGACGATATCTTTGTTGATTTCCATCAAAAACCAATTCGATTTATCTTCTTCTTCATTCAGACCCTGGCTCGGGAGCCTATCGGAGCCTTTCAACCATATCACTGCTGTAGAATCAAAGTTGCGTAAGTGCCGTTTTTTATTTTTTAGTAAAAAAAAACAATAACTCATTAATCTACCTTAAACATGAATTCCTGAAGACCTTTCCAAAACGGCACTTACGCCCTTTTGATTTTACGGAGACGATCAATACAGAAGTGCATAATAATGAGTCTATACCGGCTGATCTGTAGGATAAATCAATCATAAATAAATACTTCTGTTAATGTCTGACAATGAGGAAAAACCAACTGAACCCTACGAATTAAGTTTTATGATTGACAAAAGAGGAAAATGTTTTCATGAATGAGCGTAAGAGGAAAACGAATAATGAGTAAAAGCAAATCACCGCATGCAATACATGAGTAAACCGATAATTCTTCAATCATTAGTTTACATCATTATATCCTGCATAAAAAGCATGGATTTATGTGAAATCGATGGACAATGATCTCAGCCATCATTTGCGACGAAGCCAAAGATATTCGAAAAAAGTTGGAGATTGACCTTCAATTCTAACTCAACGGGAAAGAACAAATTTCCTCGCAATTTTTCGAATGCAAATTTGTCTGAATTTTCCGTGTTAAATCCCGGAAATTTTAAACAAGTCACATTTATGGTGAAATTCCAGGAGATCTTGTTATTGAAAATTCACGTTTT
>JABSMS010020706.1:0-11245 GCA_018902275.1 Aleiodes sp. PSUC_FEM 10030003
GAAAATTGCGCTCCAAAATTTTTGATTAAAATTCAACGGAAAAATATTGAAATATTTAACAAACTTCAGTTAACTTGAAATTCCACGGAATTTATCTCTTGAAAATTCATTTAATTTAATATAAAAATATTTAAATAAGATTTGTAATTTCATCGCAAATTATTGGTTAGTAAATAAAATAAAAAAATTGTCGTTTGAATTTCCAGGAAATTCTGATTTTTTTAATACATTTGAAATGATTATTCGGACACTGATTAAAATTTCAGAAATTCATGATAGAATAATAGAATTTTCAAATACAATTGAAAAAATAAATCGAATTCTTGATTAATCGAAAATTTAATGTAGAATGGCCTTGAATTTCCCCGAATTGCCTAAAGCTTCATTTATCCCCTAAATAATCGTAAAATGTCTACGAAAAATCGTTCTTCAATAGAAATTTCGGCAACACTTTACGATCAAAATTCTGAATCTCCTTCAAATATTTTCATATCAAACAAATTTTCAAGATATAAATTCCGCCTCATCAAATTTCAAGTTAACCCATTTTTAAAAAATATTTCAATATTTTTCCGTTGACCTTCAAATGATAATTTACATAACGAATGCATTCCCTCAAAAAATTCCCTCGAAATTAAAAAAAAAATTATTTATTGTTAAAAAAATTATAATTACATTTTTCAATAAATATTTTTACACCTGAAATTATCGAATTTTACAAAAAATAAAAATTATCGAATTTTCAAACGATACCGCATCGAAGTTACTTTGCCGTCGGCAACGCTTCGGCTACCACCGCTTCGATTTCTTTTATCAAACAGTGTATAAGCACTTTTTATAATTGAATAATAATTTTCCATTACTGGACCAGATTCCCACCAGTTTGCGTAGACAAAATTCCGATTAATCATCTCAGATACCAAGTTCCCCGAAAAAATCCCAAATACCGGAATCTCCATTAAATTTTTTCGCTTCCTCATCAATAATAATTAATTAATGAAACAAAATGAGGGCATTTGATATTGTCGATGCGACAGCTTTAAAAAAATTGCTTCCTGAATTTTCCAATAGTTTTATCTTCATTTCCTATTTTCCGTTTGACCATTGAATAGAAGCACCGTTCACTTGACAGATTTTTGCTTATTAACTACCAAACGCCAGTCTCGAGTATTGAATTTCATTTATTTTTTACTTTTTTTTCCACCGCACGCTAGCTGTCAATAACTTCCTATTCCAATTTTTCAAGCGTTTGATTAATTCGCATGCGTGTTACTGGTGGCCTTCCAACGGATTTTTTGCCCAACTCTATTTTCATTCACTCACTCATTCTTTCACACAGACGGATATATTTCCGTGGTGTGGTAATTTCTTTATTTTTTTATTATTGGAAATTCATAGAACTTTCGACAATATATATGACGAAGGAGAGATAGGAATTTCATTTGATTAGCCTGACATCATCCGGCTTCTTTCTGATTTCAAATTCAAACATAATTTTTATGCATTGAAAAATTTCATATAAATCTCAATGAGTCCTGTGAAAATTCATGAATTATTTCATTTCGATTGGCATTTAATGAGATTATGGGTTATTAATGTAAGATTGTGCGAATTTTTTTATTCTTGTGGAGAAAATTAAATTATGGGTGAATAGATGAAAGAAAAATGGAGAGCGGAGATGAGACAGAGTTTTTTTTTTTGGAAATCGAAAATTTTGCATCATTATTAAGATAAGAGAGAGGATTGACTCAAGACGAAAATTTCTTCTTTGATCAAGAATCTTCAATTCCTTAAACGCGCCAAATTACGCTGAATCAATCCATTGTTCCGACTTGGATCAAGCCATTTTTATGGGTTGAATCAAGCTCTTTACAGGATTGATCCACAACATTTTCTCGACTTGAATCAAGCCGTTTTTCAGGGTGAATCAATCCATCTTCCGAGGTGAATCAATCCATCTTCCGAGGTGAATCAATCCATCTTCCGACGTGAATCAAGCTATTTTCCAGCTTCGATCAAGCTTTTTTTCATTTAAATCAAGACTTTTTTCAGACTTGACCCAAGCCATTTTTCCAACCTGAATCAAGCCGTTTTTCGATTTGAATCAAGCCATTTTTCCGATCTGAATAAAACGATTTTAAAAAAAATTAAATCAAACCTTTTTTGAGTCTTGATCCACATTTTTTTCCGGTTTGAATCAAGCCCTCCATGCAGCTTGAATCAAGCCATTATTTCGATTTGAATCAAGACTTTTCCTTTACGGGATTTCATTGATATCGCAATGAGTAAAAAATTATTCGAGTTTTCGAGAAATTTTTTTTCCATTCAGAAATAAAGAGAATAATTCGTAAAATCGAAATTGAATAGAAACGGGGTGAAATGGTTGTACTAACCAAACTTTGGGAGATAGAAATTTTCCAATGACACCGTTAGAAAGCCAGGAAAATTTCTTATAGGATTGTAACAAAAAAATCCACTTTTCTTTCATTTTCCCAGAATTTTCGTTTTTTTCAGTAAAAATTGAAATGTAACCTTTTCGTTATTTTCTTCGTGCTCAGTCAATATCTCCGGTTTTAACGATCGGATGACCTTGGAGACATCTTTATGTGAAAGCCGAGACGATTCCCCATCGATTTCACTCATCTTGAATGAATCTTCGACGAAAATTGACCGATTTTTCGTAAAAATGAATAAAATGAAATTTTCTCAAGCAAAGAAAATTGACAAAAGTCTCTCTAAAATACAATATCAACGTTTTCAAATAAAACCTACAATATTTCCCTTATTATTAAAATAAAAATCGTTTAGCAACGTTATAAACAAGCCCCCCGAGCACCAGACAGTAGTGTCACTCTGTTTCAACAAGACCTAAAATTCATCCGAGCTCCGTCATCCTCTCCCCAAAAAAAGTGAATAGAGCCCAGATAAAACATCAGAAACACGAGCATTTAAAATCGTCCAGTGGTTTTTTGATAACGAGTTTCATGAAATACCTTGTCCGTCATCGTTTGAATTCACCGAAACAACTATAAAATGAGAATTTAAAAAAATTCATCCCCCGTATTCTTCCAACGAAAAAAGCCGTCCTTCATTTTGAAGACAGAAATGGCAGGCAAACGAAAGCAGCATTCACCCATTTAGATTCGAGGGGGAGAATAGACCGAAAAGGGTTTTGCGTTTAGTGTATTCTGCCGACATCGCTTCGAAATTGTGGGTGGGGCAGAAGGGTTCGTGAAAGCTTCGAGTCACAAGATGAGTCTGTGAGAAAAACGAGCCGCGGCAAACGTGCAGAAATGGCTACGGAAAGACTCCCAGTACGAATGAATTAATTAAAAATTATCCGAAAAATTCTCGAGCCCCTCCAGGATAGTCCAGGATATCTCATTGTTTGCCGGACGTTGCCTCAGCGATAGCGTGGAGGTCGTATAATATTTCAAAGTGCCCAACATCGGACAATGAAAAAAGCCTGAATGAGAAAGGGAGGATTTTTTTTTAAATTCAGAGGGGCTACTTCCAAATGCTGAAACACGAAAAATAAAACGTGGCCATCTTCCCGGGAGGCTTCCGAAAAAGTTGGCCTATCAGCGCCCTCGTAGCGCTAACGAACCCCTGAGATCATTTAGCATTTTAACGTTTTTCAACTCATTCCGAAAACACATTGCTGTGTCCCTCGCTCTTGCTCTCTCACCCTCGCCGAGTTTATTCTCATTTTCTTGTGTTGTTGGTTCTTTTTTTACTGTCATTTTTCCCCTCCGGACATTAGTCCTTGTAGTGGGTCGTGGCCAAACGCAAAAGCTTCTCCGTAAACAAAGGAACATTTGCGTATTCACAAAAGCACCTACGTCACACGAAAATCCCTGATTGGGATTATGGCGAACGCGGATAGCAGTGGCTTATTATACGTGGAGGGTTTTTTTTTCTGGAGAACTCGTTACTCATCTTCTTACTTGGAAAAATACGAGCTCGCTTCTGGTTATGCATGAATGGCGTTGCTACCTTGAGGATTAGAAAGGATTCGAATCTTTCGGGGATAATGCGCTTTTTGTGTTCCCCGGGGAATCTGGGTGGTTGAACCCGGTGCTCTCTGATGAGTACCACGTGTCAGTTCGGTTTATTGGAATTGCCAGAAAATAGTGGCAATTTTTTTTTTTGTTTTGTATTGTCGAGGTGGTAATCAATTGATGGGATTACGTGGAGCTTGGTTAATTGAATACCGAGAGGCAAAAAAAGGATTGATTCAAAACGAAAGACGGCTTGTTTCAACCCGATTTTTATTATTCGTGTGAAGCTTAATTCAAGACTATTAAAAATAATAATAATAATTTTTTCGCTCTGATAAATTTAATTTTGAATTTTCTCAATGAAGAAATTTATGATTAAAATTATAAAATGAATTTTCAATTTTATAAAAAAGGTTGGGCTTGATTCTAGCGGGAGGAGGGATTGATTCAAGACGATATACGGCTTGAAAATCTATTTTAAGCATTGATTCAAGACTTTCCATTAGAGGATTGATTCAAGGCTATTGAAAATACTTGATTTAGACTGCGAATGGATTGATTCAATTTGGAAAAGGATTGATTCAAGCTGGGGAAAGGATTGATTCAAGTAGGGCGAAAGATTGAATCGATTCTGGAAAAGGATTGATTCACACTGAAAAGGGGATTGATTCAAAACGGAATATGGCTTGATTCAAGTCTATTTTTAAGTCGAAAAAGGGATTGATTCAAGTCGATTTTCCATCTTCATGGCACTAAAAAGGCTTTCTTGAATCAATCCAGTTTGTTTTCCAATTTTCTCTGGGTCAATACCGGTCTTTTCCAACGGTCACGACGATCCGCCATCTTGTGCAATTTTTTCCAGAAATTTCTCGAATTATCTAAGCGAAAATAAGCCTCAAAAATATTGAAATAAAACTACTCAGGAAAAATCAATTATAATTTTCCGGATTTACCGGAGAATACGAGTAGGATGAATTTGAAAATAAAATGTCACACGAAGAAAACAAGAATCAATTGATTTATGAGGCTACAAAAAGCACCGAATTCATCAATAGATTTAATGCAAACAAGAAACGATACTGTTACACGTATCTCTCAATCAAATTGTGACAGATTGATGCAAAAAATATTGAAGTAAAAATGTATCCACTCAAAAAAAGAAAAGCAAAAATCAACACTTCGCTCTTCGGTAATCCTCTTCGATCCTCATTACTCAGCGAAGGCACCCAAAGAAAAATGGCGGGAAAAAAATTGTTAAATCCTTCGTAAAATAAAAATGAACTCATTGGTGAATGGCAAATTACGTTTTCTCGACTGTAATTTTTATAATAATATATTTCAAACTGCGGCCAGAATGAGGATAAGGGAGAAAGAGAGAAAGAGAGGGAGAATCTTCAATTCCGTCCCTCGAGCTCTTTGTTACCAATAACATTTTCCCGACGCGTAATGCCGGGGAAAAAAGTAATTAGAGTAAATTCAGGGTGCCGTGTGTGTTGCGTAGAGGAGCGCAACTTGGCAACCCTTTTGAGCGCGCAAAATGGCGGACGAGGCGCGACGCTGTTGGCCTCTCACTCGTGCCACCGCCCTTACGAAAAACCGGAGGGTTGTGTAGTTGGGAGAAAAAAAAAGGTGGAAAAAACGCGGCGAGGGAGAAGGAAAAATACATAAAAACCCGTAGGAGTGTGTGGGTGAGAAAAAGAGAAAGAAAAACAAGGAGGGTCGCCTTTCGATGCGCCGTCGCGTCGTGTAACGAATTAACATGGAAAATCCACCCTCCAGTAGTGAAAAAATCGCATCTTTCTTCAATGCACTTATATATATATTGTTTTGGAATAGAAGGATTTTTTTTTTTTTTTTTTAATTAAATACAAATTTACCGATAATTACGAAAACCAAGGTTAATTTAACGGGGATTCGTTATTTACTGTGAATATATTTTTGACGTTAAATAGATCGTACTCAACAAGTTTTGGGAATACACAAATGCGTGAATAAATAATGAAAACCAGGAAAAAATAGATGGGAAGGTTGGAAAAAAACGCGAAAAATAAACATCAATGGTTGGATAATGAAACATCGTGTCAAAGCTTGTATACAGTGTGCGGGCATTGGGTTCTCCCCATCTTCAAAGCTTTTTGGCTCACGATCGATTGATTTTCATGCTTTCATAGCGGAGATAGTGTGATCAATGCGCTTTGATGAAGTAGCACATGTGTAGAAATTCGGTGGTGAATGGGTGAAGAGAGATTGATGGATTTTTATATTAATCTGTGAAACATATCGCTCCTTGGAATCAATAATATTTTTTTTAACTTGAAAAGTATTGGGCCGAATTAATTTCATTATACCGTTTTTCGGCGTTAATTGTCCGTTCCATTCAATGAAATTCATGAAATCGTGGAATTCATCGATTTTTGTTTTTTTGAAATGAAAATAAATCGGAAGAATTTTTTCAAATGAAAAAAAAAATCTTTTAAACAAATGCATTCAGGAAAAAGAAGGATTGATTGAAGACGCAACAACCTTTTTCGATTAATCCCTGTGAATCCGCTGGATGCATTTGAGTCAGATTGATTTTGAGTTTTGATCAAATTTTCAACTTGAATCAATCCTCTTTTCTGGATTGATCCAAACCGTTTTTTCGGTTTGAATCAAGCGTCTTTTCAGGAATTAAGTCTTTTCCGATTTGAATCAAGCGATTTTCAGGTCTGAATCAAGCAATTTTCCGACTTGAATCAATCCACTCTTCCGGCTTGAATCAATTTTTTTCAGTATTGATCCAATCCATTCTTCCAGTTCGAATCAAGCCTTCTACAGTCTTGATTCAAGTAGTTTTTCGGGTTGAATCAAGCCATTTTCCAAGTTTGGATCAAACCAGAAGACGGTTTGATTAAAAAAAAAAACTAAGTCTTGAAAAAAGCCGCATTTCATCTTGAATAAAAACTTCATTACCAGGTGCAACATATCGAATCCAATTCTAACATAATTCAGTGATAATAACGAATCACAGTCAGACAAAGCAAATAAACTCGACCCTCAACGACACATTCAGAAACACTGAATATATTCCACCAGTTAAATTCCCACGATTTCCAACAATTTAGCGGAGATTCTCCCTCCATTCCAATAAAGTTTAGATCTCAGTACAGTGCCTATAATTGGAGATGGCCAATTAAATGATAGCGAGGGAGAAAAGTCTGAAGTGGTATACAGTGAAGGGTAGAAAATCAATTGCCACCTTCCCCGATAGTGAACCTCTCTCACATCCATTCGGTTATGTATAGATTATTATGATTTTTTTAAAAACGTTCGTTTCGTAAAAAAATCTACTACGACCTCGTAAATATTCCCTTCAACCAGGCATATTAGCAAGCGGGTACGTTCTTGGCAAGGAGCCGCTGCTACTGACAGGACATTCATATTACCTACCACTCTCTTTCCCTTTTCTCTATTCTATACATATATGTATAGATTTTTTTACCGAACTTTTCTCTCTTGAAAGCGCCCGCCTGTCCCGCAATCTGAGGGTGGAGTATTCTAAACCAATGCCACGACGCAATTCCAATTCCCGTGCTTCTCTCTCTCTTTCGCTCGTCTATACTGCCACAACATAAACTCCGAGGGCTACTCTCTGGTGTTTTGAGACTACGGGCGAAAGTTCCTGATTAACGATCGTAAATTCACGAAGTTCGCTAATATATTTTTTTTATTGGTACCTGCTATTTTTTTCTTTTTCCTTTTTTTTTTTGCTTTTGAGAGAATAAGAATGACGTATTGACTAAGGAGAGGGGTCGATGGATGTGGGGATTCATTAAATTAATATTGCAATAAATTGAAAATTATTGGAGGAGAATCTACGAAGTTTACTGAATTAAGCAGAATAATTGTGCGGTGAATTTTTTTATCGATAGGTAAAACAATTTATCCAATTTATGATTATTTGATGGGAAATTTCAAAAATAGTGTATGCAATTTTAATTCGAGTATTTCAATCTTGATATTACGAGTAACTAGATGAATTACGGAGATAATTAGATTACATAATCTCGCATTTTTTGCTTGAGCGGTCTACCCTAATTGGAGGCGCAAAAAAGGCTATTTTCACGATTTTTTTGGTGGGTTTAAATTATAAATATTGATAAAGTGTTAGACCTGATAAATACACTTTTAAAATACAAAAAAAAAAATTATTTTAGTCAGTTTTTGCCAACAGTGAGCCAACAATGGCCATTTTTCCTGTGCATTCCGGATCTTTTGTTAAATTGTTAATTTTCATCACTTATGCATGATAATTTCCATTAATTTCTTTTTCACCATTTCCCCACAACTTGGGTTAGCATTTTATGAATTTTCTACACTCTTCGAATTCTGAATAATAGTTCTTCTTCTGATGCTTCGAGGTATTGAATTTATTCATCGCATAATTTCCTGAATATCATCAGAATGTACGATAATAGCTCTGTTTTATCTTATTTATTCTTCTATTTTTCATTTCTATTTCTGTGTAGTCATTGAATAAAATTGCATCCTGAAGATAATTTCGCATTCAAATCGAAACGTTGACGCTAATTTGAATAAAGTAACTTCATTAATATGAAGCAGTGACCAGAAAGTCCGAATTCCAATTATTCATGAATTAATATCAAGGTCGAATAGAATATAATGGAAATTATTGGGGTTTTGTTAGTGAATCTGTTCGGAAACAAAGAGAATAATTCGAGAAATTTTTGGCCAAAATGGCTGTAATAATGAAGCTTTATTCGATATCATTTCTTCTAATGATACGATCGGAGAGCTAGGGAAATTTCCCATGGGATTGGTCAATAAAAATCCGATTTTTCTCGTTTTTTCGCGGGAAATTCGATTTTTTTAGATTACAATTGAAAGTTGATTCTTTTTCTTCCTCAAAAAAATTGAGTTTTCTGCAAATATCTCTGTTCCTGTTAGTCGGAGCTTCTGGGAGGTAGTCGGAAATGAAAGCTGAGACAATTTTCTATCGATTTCACAATAATCGAATCGATTTCTAACAAAAATTAATCGATTTATCGTAAAAAAACGATTTTTACACAATCAACCATATCTTCTCCAATTTTCGTCCAAAATCAATTCGACTTATGTGAAATTTATGAGAAATCATCTCAGCTTCCCATTGCAATCATCTCCGAGACGCTACGACGATTAGAACCAGAGATATTCCCAAAAAACTGACCTTATGGCCCCAAAAATAAATCGATTTCCTACAAAATTCAAAACCACACATTTTTCCACCGGAAAAATCAAAAAAAAAATTACTTTGCTTCTCTAAATAATTAATTATCACCTCAATGATGAATTAAACGATAAAAATTTTTTTTAAGAATTAATAACAACTATTTCACCTTCATAAAAGTAGAAACGATACATTATCCATAATTACCCACGTAACTCCCGAGAATTAATCATAAAATAAAAAATTCAAGTTTTCTACCCGATAGGCTCATATATATAATCCATAATTCCTCGGAAAATATTATTCTAATAGGAAAAGAACTAAAAAAAAATGATCGTTAGTAGGATAATATATTTTCCCACGAAAGGAGAATAAGATTGTGAGCTTTTTGAATTGAGAGTGCGGACAGGATTTCGCTTGAGGGCTTCACCAGAGGGAATGAGAGAACCTCAGAGATTGTAACTGAAGGTAGGGAAATGCAACGAGGGAGAAACCGGCCTCGAGGACATTAAGGGTAACAAATGAGACTGGAGATTCTCCCGCAGGACTCCTCGTCCAACTGCGGAGGTACCAACGAATGAAAATAAGTGTATGGAAACTACTCTCCGAGAGAAGCTCTGCGAATTTTTTTTAAAACCTCCCAACGACCAATATATCTTCTTTTTCCACTAACTCTGGGATTTTAAAGCCTTTTTTTTGCACCGTTTTTTTATCTTTATTTTTTCTTCATCTGTGTTTTTTTATAATTTTTATTTTCACTCTACTCACGCCCGTTAAACTCCACTGAGAATTCTCAATGTGGCAGATGAGATTTACGTTTTACACAATTCCACACACTGACAAAGTCGACAATGTCTTTCACGTAATTGCAGAGAGAGTAGAAAATTTTTATATTCAAATTAATTTTAATTGAATTATTATTATGAGTTTAATGAGTTTTTTAGAGGAAAATAAAAATTCATTTGAATTATTTTTTTCAATTGAAAAATGCCTTTTCTATGAAATTAAATCGAATTTTTTTGAAAACAACTTTCCGTCCGTAATTTTCACGAAAAAAAACGAAAACTTCGTGCAAATATGTAAATTTCATTAATTCAATTCAAAGGTAAATTTCAACTTTTCTGCGGTTCTCCATTCGCTATTTTGTTGAAAAATTTGCGGAGAAACTTTGAAATTGTTGGTCAACTTGTTTCTGAAAATAGTGATAAAAAAAATTAACCCCCGAAAAACAAAAATACGGAAATACTTTGTTAAAATTACGTAATAATAAATTTAAAAAAGATATTTGTTTTGCAGTCAACGGAAAAACAAGAAATAAAAGATATTTACACTGACATTTTCGATTGTATATTGTGTTTAAGTTACACGTATTTGTGTAATACATTTACGAGGGGGAGGGGAGAGTGTTTTGTACGGATTATGGGAATGCGTTAATTGCAAAATAGTACCTAGATGGTTATTAACGGGTTAAATACATGGGTTAGCTACACTCAAAGTGGATTTACTTGGAAATATTTTTTTTTATCCAACTAGTTATTCACATAATGTGGGTGGTATTCTCTTGAGGAAATAATTAATGCTGATTTATTTTTCAGAATGTTGAAAAACAGGGAACAATGTATTTTACGGAAACATTAATTTCCTTTCGCGAAGTATTTAATTGATGAAAAGTTTAGTGAATTTATTTTATTTTCGATTTTTTACTTCGAAAAAAATTGAGTTTCGGAAAAATTTGGGAAAATCGGAATAAATTAGAAAATGGAGGCTGGAATTTATTTGAACGTCCGATTAATTAAAATTGAATAAATTACTTTATTCAATGATTTTTTATTGAACGAAAGAAATCAAAATAAAACTGAAATATTTACCAAACAAAAATTAAAATAATAATCATTAAAAATGCGCAATTTGAATGATTTAACTGAGTTTGAATTCTTACCGCCAAATTAATTAAGATCCCATTTTTTATATAATTGCCCTAGAGTCAAAAGGGCGTAAGTGCCATTTTTTAAAAATCTACAAAAATTGGATTCAC
>JABSMS010020717.1:0-11243 GCA_018902275.1 Aleiodes sp. PSUC_FEM 10030003
ACGACGGATTTTCTGTAATTTTTTTATTTCTATGAACAAATTAAATGATGAATCATACATAAATTTCAAATCAGTAGTGAAGAGGTAAAACAGGATGAGTGGATTTTTTTTGTGTCGATCTTCTCTTACAAATATCTTGGAAACTGATGGAGATACGCTCTTTTCGCTCTAATGCTTTTTTGTAGAGAATTTTAAGATCTACAAGAAAGCATTAGGGTAAAAAGGACGTATCTCCATTAGTTTCTGAGATATTTGAGGAAAACAATCGGAAAATCGACTTTTCCTGTTTTACCTCTTCGCTACTGAAATGATTAACATATCGGACAATATTGAGTAGAGATGCATCCTTGATTGGGACTTGCTTTGTACCACTTGGACGTAAACTGAAATGAGAAAATGATACTTTATAGTGCAAAAGTAAAACTGAAAACGTCAATTTCTCTTCCAAGCACAAAATTTTCTCCTTAAATTCCAAGATATATTCATTCGAAAACTAATTACTTCCGAAACTTCTTTCGTTGAATTATTTCGCTAATAAATATCGTCGCCCTAGAATGAAAAGGGCGTAAGTGCCATTTTTTTCTTGCTGAATAATAAAAGAGCGTAAGTTAGTATTCTTCTGAAAAAATGAATGTAGATCCAATTTTTGTAGTTTTAAAAAATGGCACTTGCGCCCTCTCGACTCTAAGGAGACGATATAAATTTTTCTGGATATTCATGAATTTTAATGCAAAACTAAGAGACTTTTTTCACCATATTTTCCTTAACATAACGGCGACCTGGAATTGGGTACTCCATGTCTTTTTTAACCGTCAAATAACTTGATACGGGAATTGTCTCCATAGTCGAATTAAAAGTGATGAAAGGACGCTTCTCGGGGAACGTCCACGAAGGTTTGCACTCATGGGGACTTGGGCAGACGTGCCAAGCGCCGGGATCCTTCAGAGGTTCATAAATTACTCTCAGGGGTGGCTTAGAAACTTTCCTGATCGATGAAAGAGAAAAAAAAAAAATTAAAAAAAATTACGAAGGAATTTCAGTACTGAAGTATTAAAGGAAAAGTCTGAAAATATTCCGTTAATTTTTTTTTCGAAGAAAATTATCAAAAGAGATTTTTTTGGAGAATTTTGGAGACAGAAACCTCTCTTGATGCATTCTCCTGAATTTAATTCAGTAGTGAAGAAGTAAAACAGGATAAGTCGTTTTTTTTCGCCGGGCTTCTTCTGCGAATATCTCGGAAACTAATGGAGATACGCCCTTCTTCCCCTTATGCTTTTTTGTAGAGAATTTCAAGAGCTATAAAAAAGCTGTAGGGCACAAAGGACGTATCTCCATTAATTCCCGAGATATTTCAGAAAAACCGTTGACAGAAAAAATCGACTCATCCTGTTTTGCCTCTTCGCTACTAAATTGTCTTTGAGATATTCCCGGAATCATTAATACGTAATTTCCAGAATTTCCTTTATTCACTGCTTCATTATTGACTCTGTTTTATTTTTAATATTAATCACAATTTCTCCATTTCTGCAAACAAGCATTTCAGCTTTTCAATTCCTCCATCATTGGCACTCGTTTGCCGGCTACAAAATCCCCAATCACCGATTGCTTCAGCGACACCCGTTCCATTGCCCCGAGAAAACTCAAATTCACATGGAGATAACATTTTCACAAATAATTTAATTAATTTACAATTTATTCCTCAATATTTATTAGTTAATGAGGACACAGAGAATTTTCAAACTTTTTTTTTCTATCGGAGAAAAACAAATGAAACGTTTAGACCCCGGAAAATACAGAATTGAATTGCTTTGCGCCAATTTTCACATCCGTTGAGAGCGCATGCGCATCTCCTGAGTATGTTTGGAGGTTGCATGTTTTCGATATGTAAAAATAAATCAAAAAAATAGTTAATTGTTATCAATATATGTGACAAAAATTAAAATGCAGTGTTTTATTAGAAAAAATTTGTACAATCATTTTAAAAAAATAGGTGAGTTCATTTGCATTCATTTTAATTAGTTATCGATAAAATTTGAGGTTAAAGTAGTATTACAGTGTACACAGCGACAGCTGATCCCTTAAGGGGTAACGGAAGGCTCAATGAGTTACGCATTTTCGAAGCCATTTTTTGATGGTATTTATGAATTTTTTGATGAAATAAAAATAGCATCGACTTTCCAATCATCTTCCCCAGTCGTTGGCACTCTTGTAGCATAAAAATATTCATAAATATCATCGAAAAATCGGTTTGGAAATTCAATAGTTACAAGGGTATTCTGTTATCCCTTAAGATGTACCCACGCGGAAAAAAAATCATCAAAAATTACCGAACCTTTAAAAAATTACTGAACCACGCAGCAAAATTTTTTGAGAAATTCAGGAATTTTTGAAGACATTAAGAAATTCCTGAATTCCTCCAAAAAATTTCCCGCTTCGCTCGGTTAGGAAACGTAGTTCTTCCCTCTCTCGAAACAAAGAATATTGTATGCACCACGGAAGGAAAAAAGTCAACTTCGACAAAAATTTGGCACCCTCGCTTCTTTTAATAAAAAATTTGTTCCAAAATTTGAAAAATCAACGGCTTTCTGTTACATCTCAATTCGCGACAATGGAAACTCTGAAGAAGCCTTCAGCAGAACAAAAGCTATCTCAATTCGACACGAATAATCATTTATTCCAGGTGAAAAATGTCTCTACTCCTCGCACAGCGTCTCTCAGAACCCCCAGCCCAAATCCCCCCCGAAACCCCAAACGCCACGAGTTTACGGTCAACCAACGCCAGAGTCTCACCCGCACATTTTGAAAACCGGAGAACTACTCCCAGGACTTAGATTGACTGAATTCAAAGAGCGTAGAAAGAAATTGATTGAAATGATGAGAGACGAGGGAGACGTCGGTAAAATATCGGACAAACACATACTAATAATGCCCTCCTCAAGTAAAGTCTACATGTCCGACAAGATCCCGTACGTCTTCCGGCAGAATTCGGATTTCCTGTATTTTTCCGGATGCCAGGAGCCGGACAGCGTACTAGTCCTAACGATCAATGGCGATGCTCACGAAGTGACGATTTTCGTGAAAGACAAGGACGAAAAAACGGAATTATGGGACGGTCCCAAAACTGGACCGGAAGTAGCGTCAGAATTCTTTGGGGTTGATCGTTCTCTGCCTACGTCGGATTTAGAACCCTTCGTGCTTTCCTTCCTGAAACAGCATCAGACCTGCAATCTTTGGTACGAAAACAAAGAGATCATCCAACTCGATGTTCACAGGAAGTTATCCCAAGTAATTAGGAATGCAGGAATCAAGAATCTCTACTCGCCAACAATCCTGTTCCACAGAATCCGATTGATAAAGTCGGCTAGTGAGATTGAATTGATGAAGCGAAGCTGCAAAATCGGATCTGAAGCTATTGCTAAGACGATCAAAGCGTCAAAACCTGGAATGTCGGAGCACGAAATCTTCGCTACTGTTGATTACGAGTGCAGAATGAAGGGAGCTGAATTCTTGGCGTATCTTCCGGTTGTTGCTGGAGGAAACAACGCTAATGTCATACACTACATTAACAATAATCAGATCGTCAAGGATGGGAGTCTTGTGCTCATGGATGCCGGTTAGTAAGTCGATTTTTTTCTTTTGATGGAATTCATCTTCTAGTCTAGTTTATTCGGGAAGTACCTCGAAGACGATGAGTTTTGGTCCCATTTTCGCGGAATTTCTGTTCTAGGCTGCGAACTACATGGATATTCATCAGACATCACGAGAACGTGGCCGATAAACGGAACTTTCACCGACCCCCAACGAGTTCTCTACGAAATTGTTCTCGAGGTTCAGAAAATATTGATAAACCAATTGGCGCAATTCCCGACATTAGACATGCTGTTTCATGAAATGTGCGAGTTACTGGGAAAGAAGCTGCAGGAAGGTGGACTCATATCTAAAACGATAACCGGTAATCAATTGATATCCGCTGCTTATCTGTACTGTCCCCACCACGTCAGTCATTACTTGGGAATGGATGTTCACGACACTGGAAAAATTTCCAGGAGAGTAAGAACGCAGCCTGGAATGATAGTGACTGTCGAACCAGGTAATTCTTCATTAGCCAAACTCTGACATTAACTAGAGGGGCTTGCTTAATGAGGAACTGAACGAAATTGGTCACATACATACACACACATACAGACATGGTCTTGAAAACTATCGGAAAATGTTGTAGACGTCTCAAAACATGAAGATCTTTGAAAAAATCGATTTTTCATTTTCGGGGTCAATACAATAACTTCCCTTGCGAGAAGCTAAAAATCTTTATTTCAAAAAAATATACATCTCGATACTCTCATTAACATCTAAACGCTTAATTTACGCACAAAGCATTCGGAATATTTTGAAAACCTTAAACTTCTGTTCCCAGGTATTTATGTCAACACAAAGAACCAATTGGCGCCGCCAGAATTCCGTGGCCTTGGAATCAGAATAGAGGACGATGTATTAGTAACTGAAAATGGCCCCATTGTTCTCACAGAATGTTGTCCAAAAGAGATCTCCGACATTGAAACTCTTGCAAAGTTCAATTAGTTGTGATAACTTATTGTATATATAGGATGTGTTAATAATTTGTCAATATTTTTTAATCATTGATGAAAACAAAAATAACTTAAATCCCGATGAACATCATGTAGAAACAAGATTATTCGAAGAGTTGCTTCGTGGGAATAATTCGAATATGATAAATTTGAATCCAGTAAAGAATCACTAGAAGCAATAGCAGTATGGCATACGCAATTAGCGCAATCATGAACATCCGGTACGTTTTCTTGTGTTTCATTCATTTATAATTGCATAAAAATTACCTTCAATGATTTAAGTGACAAATTATTTAAATCAATAGTTCTTAAGTTCAGCGTCAGCTTTTTTTAGAGCAATGAAATTCGTGAGTTGCCTCACACGAAGATGGGACCAGACAATGTGATCATGAAGTGCGTGGATTTGTGCTGCTGCGAGTGCTGCACTCTCAGGATAAATGACCGTGGTACAAGCGAGGCCTAGAATTTAGAAAATAACGTTCAGCTATTATTTTCAGGTACAAGACATTTTTTCTATCTATTTATCTGAATGGAGCCTAAATAAAATCCGTGACTTACCTGACGGAACATTCAGCGAAGACCAAATATCTTGAGTAACATTCTCTGGTGTAACTGGTGGGCAATTGATGACAGGCAGTGCTGTATTACCAGAAAGAACTGGACCGAGACCATTTGATCTGCCAGCGACGGCCACTAGCACCACCTACGTGAAAATGAGATATTAAAAAATTGAATAAAAACATGCCGATATCACTGTGACAAATATCCTCATTGGCGTCTCAATGCAGTAGCTATCGTACTTGATACCCCATTATCTTTGACCATGTCTCCGTTTATCAATGTACATTCTGACCTTTTCCCCGGTGCCCTCGTACTCAGAAAGAATTCTCAAAGTCTCCGCCGTAGATTTGTGAGCGCTGCTCACCCGCAATTCGACTCTTAGACCAAGGGTTGCGGCAAGTCGCGCGATTTTGTTGCAATGCTCTTCGTCAGATGGTGAGCCCATGAAAATCACTACTTTGGAGCTTGGAGGTGGAACGAGGTGGACCAATTGATCCGTGATCCACTGGAAGTTACGCTTAACCGTGTCCAAATCGGAGGCGGTAACTGTCGTTAAGTTCCTGTAAACCTGTGGAAAGAATCCCGTGAAAATTTCCGCGGAAGATTAATACAAAAAAGTGCAAATACGATTCGTTCCATGAACGAAAATCCTACAAAAATTCGATAAGTCGATTTCCCCTGCTTGTTTTTCTCAAATATCTCAGAAACTAATGGAGATACGTTCTTTTTGCCCTAATGCTTTTTTGTGGCTCTTGAAATTCTCTACAAAAAAGCATCAGGGCAAAAAGGGCGTATCTCCATTAGTTTCCGAGATATTTGTAAGAAAAGATCGGCGAAAAAAATTACCTCTTCACTACTGAATTGAGTCATGGATGGAAAAAAATCATCAAAAAATTTACCTGCTTGTCCTTCATGAGCCTTTTATCGCCGGAGGGCCAGAGCCTCCAGGAATCACTGTCGATTATGTCAGCCACTAGTATTTCTCCCTCGTCATCAACCCCGAATTCTATCTTCATGTCGATTAATGCGCAGTCACGAGTCGCCCAAGCTCTTTCAAGTACTTCGAAAACTACCAAAGCTGTGCGTTTCATGATGTCGTATTCATCTTTACCAATTGTTACGCCATGGAGCTTGAAGTGGGCTGAGATTATTTGTTCCTCTGACCACTGGGGATCGTGATTAGCATCGTCCTTGAAGAAGGTTTCTTGGAGCGGTGGGTTGAAGCGGAATCCCTCGGGAACGCCTGTAAAATCATTATTTGGTTTGATCAATTCATCTCGGAAACTAATGGAGATACGCCCTTTTTGCCCTAATGCTTTTTTGTAGGAAATTTCAAGAGCTACAAAAAAGCATTAGGGCAAAAAGGACGTATCTCCACTAGTTTCTGAGATATTCGAGAAAAACAATTGGCAGGGAAAATCGACTTATCCTGTTTTACATTTTCCCTACTGATATGAAATTTCAATTTTTTTCTAACAGTGTACCTGGATTTCTCTTCAAGAAGCTTCCCGTCGCTAGTCGCCTGGTGATCCACTCGATCGGTACCATTTCACATCTTTTAGAAACAAACGCTGTTTCTCCAGCGGCTTCGACAAAGGCAGTTCTCAATCCAGCTTTATTCAATAATTCAAAGACTTTGGCATTCGTTTCATTGCTGATTGCTGCTTTTCCGGATAATTCGTGGGACTTGACACCATCCCCAGCGGTGATTCTGTCCTTGCTTTGGAGAAGACACAAGCTTTTGTCGGCCAGAAGCTCGTAGACCTTCTTCGTTTTGCCCTCAATGATCAACTTTCCAGTTTTAAATTCTGTGGAATTATGAAAAAAAAAGACTGAATTTTTCAGAAAAATCGATCTTATTTCATCATCAGTTTTTTGCGAATATCTCGGGACATAATGGAGATACGCCCGTTTTGCCCTGAACCTTAATTGTAGCTCTTGAAATTCTCTACAAAAAAGGTGTAGGGCAAAAAGGGCGTATCTCCATTATTTTCGGAGATATCACAAAAAAGTGATGACAAAATCGATTTGTCTGCAAATTTCATAGTTGTGAAAAAATCGCTTTATTTGGTTATATCGGGGGCAATGGCGAAGGTGGAGGTCTTTTCAATTTTAAAATTCAATAAAACTCTTAATGAAGCTTAAATATAACTCGTTATTTCGTCATCGAGATAAGCCATCGATCTTTAACATGTGCAAGTGATGAGATACTCGAAGGCTCAGAGATGCCTAAAATCTCATGAAAGTTCACACTGAAAAAAAAATAGTGGTGAAAACAATAAAATACTTGTGCCATTGGTACTTGAAGGATATTTCTTTGAATTAATCAAAAAAGTTGTTGAATTTACTGAATTTTGGTAATTCAAATAGATTAACTGTTTGAATTAACAAAATTCAGTAAATTCAACAACTTTTTTGATTAATTCAGAAAAATATTTTTCAAGTACCAATGGCACAAACATTTGATTGTTTTCACATACATCATCATTCTCTCTTTCTTAATCTGCCTGCTGATGCAGTTGTTGACGAATGACTCAAATCTAAAGTACGCTTTCACGGTTGATAGTAACGTATTTTTTTTACTCAACAAAAAAAACTACTACGCGGAGAGAATTTTTTACCAAAAATTACCGAACCTTTCCAGTAAACATGGGACATTTTGATAGTAAATGAAAAATTACTGAACAAGACCCTGACAAGTTGATTTTCCCCGCCAATAGTTTTCCTCAAATATCGCGGAAACTAATGGAGATACGTCTTTTTTGCCCTGATGCTTTTTGCTAGCTCTTGAAATTCTCTACAAAAAAGCCTCAGGGCAAAAAGGGCGTATCTCCATTAGTTTCCGAGATATTCTTACAAGAAGCCCGGCGAAAAAAATGGACTTATCCTGTTTTACCTCTTCACTACTGAATTTCGAATCCCCCCTCAACGAAGTATAAATAAAACTCGTGATTTCGTCATCAAGATAAGCCATCGATCTTTAACATGTGTAAGTGACGAGATACTTTCGGGCTCAGATGCCCAAACTCTCACGAAACTATAGTTTGACCAAAAACAATTTTAAAAAAATTCAAAGAATAATCGCCAACAGTTTCCTTTCTTCCCGAACGATTTTAAAACTACAATCAATAAATCCAAATGCGAAAAATTCGCAATTACCTGTCATGATCGCAAGTATGCAGCCGGCAAAAGTCGAAGCAGAAATGCCGTCTAACTTCCAGAACGCATGAACTATTACACGAACGATATTATATATTCCCCCACCTCTCAGCGAAGGAGAAACACGTTCCACAAAACCCGATTAACAGAAATATATTTTTATCACTACCAACTACATGATGCAATAATTTCTCCCATATTTTCTAAGGCCGACAAACACGCGTCTAATCGTTTTATTGAATCTTCCTACTACCACAAAATAACAATGTCTCAATCCATGTAACCGAAGAAGTAAATATTATGCATTTTTCCGTTGATTGCCCCACAGTGACGAGGAGATGTCGAAACAAATGAAGATAAAACTCCTGGGGGTAGAGAATAAGCAAAATATTCCCGTATTTATCGTTCAATTTATTTTAGTATTTATGCATTGACAGATTGCCGAAGAGTGAGGGGCGAACGAAAGATCTTGGGGAGGTGGAAAGATGTGGAATTTCACGAAGGTCTAGTCACAAACACGCTCCGATTTGTCGGCTCACTCACTAATTTATCGGCTCTACGTAAACACGCACGTTGCCTCGAAAAATCCCTTCGCACTGATGTGGATATAAAGAGATCGTTGAGTTGAGCGTGTGAGCATTGCACGTGGCTCTGCAGCCTCGTACAATCGTCGAAGTCTCTCATTGCGATTTTTCTGTGCGATTGTTCTGCTACAACGAAGAACCTCGCTGGAAAGTGATTAATCAGGTATTTATGGGATTTTCGGTTGCGTGAGAACACGATGTTCAACAAGTGGGTACAGTTTCTGTCAAAAATCGGGAGTTTTTCGGGAACTGTTTATCCGGGCTGCGGAGCACGTGAGGCCGCCTCCGAAAGTATTACGCATCATTTTTTTAATGTTTGAGGGAATTTAGAAGCGTTTGGATCTTTTTTTTGAGTCGTGCGGAATAATTCAGTAGTGAAGAGGTAAAACGGGATAAGTCGATTTTTTTCGCCGAGATTCTTCTGCGAATATCTCGGAAACTAATTGAGATACGCCCTTTTTGCCCTAATGCTTTTTTGTAGAAAATTTCAAGAGCTACAAAAAAGCATCAGGGGAAAAAGGTCGTATCTCCGTTAGTTTCTGAGATATTTTTACTTCTTCACTACTGAATTGATGATTAATTGATTTAATTTATTTAATGAATTTTTTTTTGTGGATTTAAAAATATTTTGAGCAGAGAATTTTTTTACTTCATGTATGAATTGTGTAGTTTAATTTTTTTTGAGTTTCTTATCATTGATTCTGCAGTTTTATATTTAATTTCTAGTCACTTTTTGTTTATTCAAATGTTCTTATCATTCTCAATATTAATTCAGCAAAGAAATGTCTACGAACTTTTAATGTTTAGTTCACTTCAAATTTTACAACGAATTATTTATTTTAATTTGACTTTAAATGTCTTGGTTATTATTAATTACTATTATTTAGTGGTAATTTATTGATGCAAGATAAATAATTTCTTAAATCATAATGAGAGCACTGTTTTGAAATTTTTCAACTGGTTCTTTGACCTCACTGTTTCATCATACATTATATCTGATTATTTATATATTTACAGCAAAATGTGTGTTAATAGATACGAAATTGCGTGAATGGAAAATATTATTTATCTTTATCCGAGAGGTCGTTTATTATTTTAATTATTTTTTTGCATCCTCAGATAGGAGCAACAGGTCTTGCAACACCACAATGGGGGATTCAGACGAATGCTCGGAAGCAATGTCACGTTTGGCTGTGGTCAAAACGGAACGGAGGATGGTCAAAAGTAAGGGCGAAACGAGGGGCCAAAAGTCATCAGGGTTGACACATGAGTGCGGGGTTTTTGGGTGCATTGCTGCGGGGGATTGGCCTTCTTCGATTGACGTTGGACAGGTTGTTTGTCTTGGTGAGTGAAGAAGTTGATTTTTTTGGTAATTATGTACTTTGATTGTGGAGAAAAAAATGATTAAATTGAAAATTTTGGTGGGAACGTAAAGAAATTGGGGATTCAGGGTCAGGTGGGGCAAAATGGGCATTAAAATGAAGCTTTTGAGGATTGATTTTTGAAAAATTTGTTCATTGAAAAGCCAGGGAATTTTTTTATAAAAAGCATGGGGAAAATTGGATTTTTTGATTTTTTGGAAAAATTAAGTTTTTTGGTCAAAAAATTCCAGTTTTTTGTGAATAGCTTCTATTCTATTCATCGTAGAGAATTGGGGTTGGGCTCAAATAAAAGCTGGCATCATTTTACGTAGATTTGAGATGCCGAAAAAAATTGGTATATCGATGTATAACTTTATTTAAAATTCTCACATTTCATACATCTGTAGAGCCAAAGTACATATTTACCTATTTTTTCCTTTTTTTTCATCTTTTATTTGCCAAAAAAAAATCGCAACGAATTATTCGACTAATTCCATCAACATTTTTAGGATTAGTTGCTCTACAGCACAGAGGACAAGAAAGTGCAGGCATTGTTACTAGTGAAGGAGTATGCGCCAAATCTTTTCACGTTCACAAAGGAATGGGAATGATCAATAATATCTTCAATGATCAAAATATGAAGAAATTGAATGGCAATTTGGGAATTGGCCACACGAGATACAGCACGAGTGCTGCTAGTGAAGAAGTTAATTGTCAGCCATTCGTGGTCCACACTGCCCATGGTGCACTGGCAGTTGCCCACAATGGAGAGCTTGTGAACACAGAATCATTGCGGAAGATGGTATGTTGAAAGATCCAATTCAGTAGTGAAGAGGTAAAACGGAATAAGTCGATTTTTGTCGCCAATCTCGGAAACTAATGGAGATACGCCTTTTTTGCCCTAATGCTTTTTTGTAGAGAATTTCAAGAGCTACAAAAAAGCATCAGGGCAAAAAGGACGTATCTCCATTAGTTTCTGAGATATTTGAGAA
>JABSMS010020718.1:0-28617 GCA_018902275.1 Aleiodes sp. PSUC_FEM 10030003
TGAAAAACTGCATATATATATATATATATACTATATGTTTTGCCAAGATAATCCTGAGATGTACATCGGTCTTTTTCCAAGAAGAGCCAGTAACTATACTCGTTTTCATTTCTCCTTACGCGATTAGCGAGCTATACGACTACGCTTCTCTCAAACTTTTACTATACACATTACTACTCATAATTCATGTGAAAATTTCCTCAAGAGAAATCTTTTTGACCACCGCGACGATGCAAATCCATTTGCAAGAATTCTAAAATGGCTAAAGTCAATTATCATAGAGACTTGGTTTTTCCTTTTTCCAAATTTTCCGTTGATGAAACCATTGAACTCGATTTTCTTCGCCACCTCTTCAGAAAGCTTTCGGGAAACGGCTTCAAGCGTCAGTTGATCGGAAAGCCTCAACCATAGTAATTTGAATGACAAAGTGACCACAGTACATTTACCCCAGGATTTCACCCAGAAAAATTTGCATAGTCAAACAGAACTACGAAAAACGTTTAAGCTTATGAAAATGTACGATCATTGAAAAAGTTCTCACTATACAGAAGGGAAGAAGAAATAAAAAAACTTACATATACGTAATACTCTGAATAATCGATGGTTCACGAGTCATCTTGCATTGTGACATACGGAAATTTCCATGAGAATAAAAATCTCGGGTGAGGTGGGGAGGGATGTCAGGCAAATGCCAACGGACTTGCTAGCTACTGGAATAAAAAGAGAACGGAAGGCAGAGACAGAAAACATGACAATAGATGGACTTCCCCAATATCCACTGCAGACAGGTGTTCCGTGCAGCACGGTATGAATAAATCTTTGGAAAATACTTTTCCCTATTTCGCGTGTGAAAGGAGCATGCATAAATAAATATATATTTGTATATCGATTAGAGAAGGCTCATTTGGAAAGTTAACCATTGTATTCCCAGAAAGTGAAATTTTTTCCTCAACTGTAGCGGTGTTTTATCGTCCGATTTATATCTAAAAATCTTGAGATACATTGTATTATTTATTAGACGATTCTAGGAATTGAAATAACGCGAATAATTCTCTCGTGATAATTTCAACTAGTTCCACTGACGATTTCACTTTGTCGTGTTTTCACAATTTTTAGTAACCAATTGATGAAACAAAGAGGATAAGCGGGCAAAAATCCAACATGGAGTGGCGATAGTGGCGCCAGGCGATCGGAAGTGTGTCAAATTACAGAGGTCCGCGAGTATTAATGACTCCTAATGATATGCCCTTTTCCCCGTTCCTCGCATTCAACATAAGCCACGTTGTTTCGCTTCTTGTTGTGTTATAGCTATATGCATCTTTCATGTCTCTGTATAACCTCCCACCAGTATCCGGGTGTGCAGAGATGACTGCCAGAGGGGACCGAATTCAAGGAATTCACATTAAAATGAAATTACTAATTGACGGAGGCTAATAGCAATAAGACAAACAACAGACTAAATGCTATGAAGTAAAACACAGGTTGGCAACATTATTTCTCTACCATTCTTCTGCTTACTCTTTCCATGCTACTCATTCTTTTTCCTTTTTTTTTCATCTGTTATTTCACTTCTCGACGTAGGCAGATATTGGACAGGGCCAATTGCAGCCTTCCCCTCGGAGAGTCTTCCTAGTTACAACCGGTTCGAGATTTCCAAGAGGAGAGTACAAAAGTGGGAGGGATATGATTTTTTGTTTGCCTCAATGGGCTCCGTTAAATCCTCCAGTCTGTGTAACAAGGGGGTGAAACGATTTACGCGTTTTTCAGAGTATACCGCTCCAGGCCAAGAGCTGTCGTTTCCGCGACTTTTAATGATCTTCAAGGGAAAGAAAAATAATGGTCTGAATTCCTACAAAAAGAAGGGCTAAACTTTTTTAACTTTCCATCTATATGCCATTACAACATGATACCCCATATCATAGAGTCAAGACATTTCCCTCTCTTTCTGTCTCTGTATCTCCAATTTTTTTCCCTCAATTCCGTTTTTTTACTCGTTCGATCCACAAAACACGTAGCCAGCCCTCGTAAAAGTGAAGGAGCACGCCCATTCAGCTGAGAAACCGATGACACCTGTCGTAGGACAAGATCACAGGCTCACTTTAGCTTAGCAAGAATTGATATTACGTAGATGCTATGTACAGGAATAGAATCGTCACGGGGAATAAATGTTTACCATGTAGGAAAACATACTTTCTGGAATTATGAAGAAAAATTAACATCAATTTCAACAGTCTCCCGAAATTTGGTAAGCCTTGTGAAAATTACCCAAAATTATGTTTCAGGGTTAGTTCGGATCTTTTACGATCCATCAGTTGTGCCCTCATTCCCCCCTTCGTCCCCTGTATCATCACTTTGTATATATACCTATAATACAAATTAACTGGGAGAAGTGGAAAAAAGTCTCCTTCTTGGTAAAACTAAAAATGACAAACCCACCGCTAACGCTACACGAATGTAATTGGCTTCATGGCTTGGTTTTTACGTGGAAAAAATTAGCCTGCAACGATAAAAGGGACGGAGGCCCCACAGCGTTCGTCGCCGCAGGAATTTTTCATTTCTAATAGCCCTTCTTATTTCCATTTTGTCTTCTCACTACTTCTCTCAATTTTGTCGGATTAAAATCAACAGTTTGTGACAATTTCGTCATGTTTTAGTTCTTCTATTGTACCTACCTTGAATAGACTCTGGAGAAGCTGGCTCCTTGTCGATCCGACCAAGCGCATCACTCGCTGGAACATCAAATGAAAGAAAAAAATATTAGTACATCTATGAATGCTCACTTGACAAAGGATCATCACCTATAGGATATCGATTCGAGCGATGGGGATGTTGAGCAAAAGACTTCAATTTTCAATTGAGATATTATCAATAACGGAAATTATCCTAAAATGAGGCGATATTTTACTGTCATCCATCGTGGCAAGCAGGAACATGAGTAGGAAATAACCATCTCATATCATGAGTAAAGGGGGAATACTGACCCGCAGGACTACCACCTCAGCAATACTCCCTGGAGAGTTGCTTTTTACCCGCTGCCAACTGTATTCAGATAACTTTACCTCTCCACCACTGTATATCAATACACGATTCTCGCAGACATTTATTTAATAATTGTATGTATATAGTTTATATTCGACTCTATAAATTATTTTAGATATATTATCAAATATATGTTCAAATTAATCTTGACTTGGGTCAGGGATGGTTTGCTACAACGAATGTGCCCTCATGCTTGTCAACCGCAAATACGGGCATTGAAAATGTCAAATTAAGGATGGGACATTCCAAAAAATAATTCTTTTCTAATTATACCAGTCACCGTTGGAGTTTTCTACATAATTATCCACCCGCATATGCTCCATATTTAAATTGAAATAAATATGCAAATGTCTTTGTCATCAATATATGATAGTTATTTTATTCTACAAAAGAGAGGAAAAAGTACGTCATACTGTAATAAGGAGACTAGATGCTCATGGATATTGTTTGACACTAAAATATTTGATGGCAAAATACGTCGTAGGTGTACCCCATCCCTATGCCGATGGATTATTGGAGCACGAATTCTCTAGTGTATCGTAAAAGAGATACAGTTGGACGTGAAGTCCCTTTTCCTCGTTTCACACTGTACTACAGTCTTGTCCTTTTCTCAACATTATACGATGTGTTTAATGTTGTACATTCATTGAATAACCACAAATGTGATTTTGAAAATTTATGAATATGGTAATAATTCTGCCTGGTGTATTCATAGAAATGCAATTTAATCCATCCAATTGGAGTACCAGGAATTTACGTGATTACCTGAGAAAGAACAGGCAATGATGGTTATTTGATTATATTATTAATCGCAAAATTGGAATGAATGGCAACCGCAAATATCGCGTGCCTGGCTTATACATAAAGGTCAGCGTATTGACTGACAACAGGAAATTTCAACAAAAATATACCCTTCACTTCAGGGTCAATTTTCTGTTTCTTAGTTACAAATAAATATTTTCATAGTTTTCTATGTCGTCGACACTTTCCCTACAAAATGATCTCGTAGAGAGCATATATTGTAATAATATCGAGTGCTGGAAACAGAAGGGTGAGAATATTGTATCCAATTTTTTTTACTCTGGGTTTTTACTATGAATACGAGATGCAGGCTTGAATCTGGTTTGCGTGGCCACGAGCTGGCCGGTCATCAATTTTTAAAAGCTACAAATATCATACACAAGTTCGATCCGAGGAATATGGGAACCACGTTTTCCAACGTCGACAGGGGAATAGTTCTCAATGCGTGTGAATATTGATGCATACTTTGCATTCTTTCTAAATTTCATTTCTATGATTTTTCACCATTGACTACTACAATAATAGATGCGATTTCTTCGTACAGACTGGAGGCAGTAATGAGAATGAAGAAGAGCTATTATGACCAAGGTTCTAATCATTTTACGTGCTCAAGACTTTTTCCAATTACGGACGTCGCCATTAAAACAGACTATGGGGTGCACAACCACTACAGATATTTTTGAACGGAGAATATTCTCATACCCCCGTACTCAGTGAACATAATGAGATGAGATGGGTGGGTGGTTGGCTGGGTAAGAAGAACAAAGAGCGGAGGGGGAGTTGGTGCGATAATGGCTGCCGTTATGAAGAAATCAACCCCCTTGCCTTGCAGAGTAACCAACCCCCTCTCCTACTTGATCTTGCGTTACCATGGTGACCGCCTTTTCCAATGAGTCCAGTCTACCACTACTATGGTGAAAAATTCTCCTCTGTTTCTTGAGAGTATACACAGCGCGAGGCCAACAGTGCCTAAAGGATTATTTAATGACCACTATTGTATTTTTGTTACAATTATTTCGATTCGTGGAATACCCAGATTCAATATAAATTTTTACAAGCTTCCCTTCCAGTCTTTGTAGCCACAACTATAAAGCCATATTTGCAGATGAACACGGGTAAAGTGTGGGTTTCAACCCAAAGGAAAAAAAGAGCACCACAGAAAAAAAACATGATTATCCAACGACCTACTTCCAAGAATTTTTGAAAAAACCACGGCCCATGCAATTTATTACCCGCGTGCACTCTTTTACCTTCTTTCCCTTGCACGTCCAATTCTTCAAAGCATGACGCTGTGAGGCACACCAGCATAAGAAAAAGAATCCAAAGTATGGTCGTTTCGTCCAATCAGCCAGGAGAGTATGCTACAGTATTGAATATATTTAAGGGCTACATTCTATTTCCGAATTTAATCCGGAGTGAGTGAAAATTTTTTTAGGAACATCATAGTAACACCATTGGAAATAATCAATTGATGGATAGATCGATCATTACACAGCTTTAATCGCTCTCAAACGTTTCGAATTCGCCATAGAGACTGATAGATTCAGAAATAATTGATGTCCAAGTGTACGGCAATCGGGGTGAGTCAATCACGCCCAATCACAGATGGTTCACAGGCATTGTTCGCTACGGGGTGCCTGACACTAAAAATGAGCAAAAAAATACGTAAAAAGAGGAAAAAAATTGTCCGAAAGCACGAGAAAAATTATGTGTAATTGATGAATCTGAATGAAGAAGGGTTTACCCGAGACCAACCCCTTTTATTAGTTTTCTGTGCGACACCCTACATGGATACGTAATAATTATATCCTCATGTGAGGAAATACACCCTAAAATACTTTCAGAGTCTTTGAAATTGTACGTTATAAAGTATAACTCGCGAGCATGCAGCAATGAACTATTAATGACATGCATCTCTAAAAAGGAAAAAAAACATCGACTACCGTAACTGACCGTATCACCTCTATATAGAAATGAATAAGAATAGTTATTTACATTATGGATGAAACAAATTATATAATGGCATTGATTGAATCGTGATTATTAATTATTTACATAATTATGCGATTATTAGCGGTGATTAACAAGTTCTAGTGAATGGACAACACGAAGAAAAGTTACGGACTTTCAGTGCAACGATGTGTATGAAATATGTATGAAATGCAAAAATGGGGCGTGTGTGTGCTATTAAAATATAATAACCGAAATTAATCTTAATTGGGAAAATGGGCGTACTAACTCGCTTGGTTGTATTCCAATGGATCTGGATGTAGACCGTTCTCCCTCCAAGCCACTAGCATTCGCTCCGTCAATTAAATTATGTAATAATTAAATAGATTTGTCGAAAATGAAGTTTCTGAATATTCTTGTCACTTTTTACATCGCTGTGTTATAAGATTGTATCCATCCATTGTGCAAATAGATTGTAAGAAGGAAAAAATAGAGGTGGAGAGATATCGGCGATTTTGATATATCAAAAAATTCCTAATGATAGAAAATCTAATATAATCTCATTGTAGCTCGGCCATTCGTTTCTTTTCTTGTAATTGAGTTATAAGCAAGGGCAGAAAGAAACGAAAGAAGAACGGTACGAGGGTGAGAATTGGAAGGAAGAGAGTGGGAGGGCGTGAGTACAAAAAGAAAGATGTAGGGGGTCTACGGTAGTGGAAAACAATAAGGGGGGCTCTACTAATCCAGACGATATATTATAACCATCGTGAGTGGTTCTAGCAGGAGGTGAGGGCTGCAAGAGTTTCTGGGCCGGTTGGTTAGTGTCGCAAATGGCACAAGAAAAAATCCAAACCAAGAAAAAAACCTTCACACGAAGAAAGAAAGACATAAATAAAATAAAATAGAATAAAAACAACTAACGAAGTCAAGTTATCCGATAATTATTGTAGCGTGAGAATATCGATATTAACTCAGACGTAAGTTATCCACAGGGCCATTAAGAGCTAAAGAAACAACTCAATTGAGCTCAAATAAGATGAGGGGCACACGTAGAGTTGTCATTAATTAAAGTGCGCACCATTTTGGCTTTGGCAAGGAGAAATATTGGGAAAAATTACTATTGTCATAATTATGAACTTTTTTCAAAGTACACGAACAACGCTTAATCATTTTCAGACAAAAGTTTTCTGCCACACATCCATTCTCTCATAGATCATAATATTGTATCTTATTATTTTCCAAAGATAATGAAGATCGCAAATTTTCCCCGATTACCGTCTGCCTAGCAGTATATACATACTCGCCGTCAGGAGGGAATAAGGTATCCGGTTAACGAGGGGCTCCAACTCATAACGCTTAATTAAGGCGCGGTCCCAGGCGGGTTCGTCGTGACCGGACCCTACAGCAAACTCGCAGGAACGCGGCCAGATCCTCCTGATAATGATCTGATAAGCCTGCCCTCCCAAGATTACCACGAGGAATCACAACTCGAAAGCTCTTCTTATATACTTTTGACGCCACCCTGAATCTGTCATTATGTGGCGTGAATTTTTACCATTTTACGAACTCAAGAATCCGTTTTGCTATTATTTTATTTTTATTTTAGGAATTTATGAATTAACCTCATCAAATCATCGATTATTCTTTGGCAAAGACAACACATAAGTCATCTTTATAATCAGCTTATCAGCTTACTTTGAAACACCACAAGTGCTTAACCCATCGATTTTATTAGAATTATTAAATTTATGGCAATACTTCTTTGAAAAAGAAAATCTTCATGCGATACGATATTCATAGAGTTCGAACTTTATCCTGTATTTTTCATTATTTTGGGCATCATTCTAATCTTCTGGAACTGTCAGTTCGGGGCTTGAAGCACAAAGAATATCATTTGATGTAATCGAGTATTGAGAGAATGAGGCATTACAACGAAAATTGAGGAACGTACTTGTAGGATGGGATTATAAAGTGCGTTGATTTACGTACAGAGAAGAGGGGGAAGAGATTTTTTAGAAATGGCGACCTCTCCCCACCTACATTCAACCCCAATCACAACAGGGTGGGTTTGGTTTTGCATATTTAAACGCGCCAGTCACATTTCAGTTCCCATTCCTTGAATTTAATTCTAAAATCCACTACACAGAAATGGATTTGTTCAATTTCAAAGAGTGACGTTGTCGAAGCAAGATAGAACGTAGTCAGTTATTCCCCTAGATTGTTAACGGCCAATGAGAATGCAGATCGAATGCTAGATGATCTCGCCTGGAATATTAGGGAGCAGGGAAGTTGACAGGCATTTCGTGTGCACACGGGCTTGAAAAACGGGGATGCCGATTGATCTTTATTCTGCTACCGACGGCAGCGTTTCACTTTCTGTTCAATTTCTGTTTCGACCAGAAATATATCGTCGCCCTAAAATCAAAAGGGCATAAGTGCCATTTTTTCATGCTGAATAATGAAAGGGCGTAAGTTAGTATTCTTATGAAATAATGAAGGTAGATTCAATTTTTGTAGATTTTTAAAAAATGTCACTTACGCCCTTTTGACTCCAGGATGACGATATATTTGAAATATGCACCTATTTCTTACTTACGTATTTTGAATCTTGGTTTTGTATCGGCATGCATTTTCTTTTTAATACGAAAAAGACAGGTTCCCACAACCATTGGAAGACGGAGGTGATGATGAGCAGATTAAAAAAAAAAATAACAAACCAAAAAAAAAAATACAAAATGTCAAAAAAAAATTCACAATGTTTACAATTCAGTTTGTGTCACTATACATCTCTGACACACAGCTCACACCAACAAACAATCAGTTCACGTGAAAGTTAATGTAAGATGGGAGCACTTTTGAAGTTTCAATGCGCGAATTGAAGGGAAAAGAGATGAAAACACTTGAAAAAGTTGAACATGTAAGAATTTCGAATGAATTGATCAAGTTCACCAGTCGGGGACAGCTTCTCTACTGGTGTGTCTCGAACTGGCCGTTCGCGTTGGTCAGCACTGCCCCTCTTCTCAGCTGGCCTGTGGGGTCTTCTCCCTTACCCACCCCCGCATAACCTCTCCCTTCCTCCAGCACGAGGGTACATACATTATCCGCCCCTGATCCTCTCGCACCCGCACCCGTCGCTTCAGCTGAGGTATATATACCCATAGTACTGGACTACTGAATTATAGAAACTCTACTCTCTTCAATATTCCCCCCACCCCCTCCCCATCCCCCTATCTTCCTTTTCCCCATCGACAAAAGTGGGCTTTTAATTTCGGTTCAGACCTCTGCCCACTGTAAAACTTTACTCTTTTCCACAATCATTCTCCCTCTCCTCTTTCTTCAATTCCTTCTTCGGACTTTTACCTCTTGAACCTTAAAACCATTATCGAAAAAGGGAAAATGTATAAGAAGGTGACAGAACTAATGTCTGATTACCCCAATAGTATTCCCAAGGCATAGATCGTAAAAGTTGTGTTAAGTTGTAAACAGGTAAATTTTCTTTTCCAGTTGAGGGTTAGAGAAGATTTCAAACGGTTAGGCTATATAGTTTTCTATATACCTGAAAGCCCTCAACCAGGTAGGCTATTTTTTTCAGAAACATTTCCCAAATAAAAGCGTTAATAAAGGGGAAGTTAAAAATATCATTAAATCGCTCAAGTTTCAATTTTTTTCCTGTTATGTTTAATTCGATCACGCAATCATTTGATTATATATGACGATAATGAATTGTGAATCGCTGATTAACCAATTGGTAGAAGTTGAGTATTCTATATAGATATAGGTATACGTATATTTACTCTGGGGCAAAACACCACGTCGCGCTCAATTACTTTATACCCAGATCGATCCGCAGATTATCTAATTCGGTTAATTAATCAATTGCTGTAATTATTGGTGCCCGCAGTGTGTCTGCTGGTCGGTGACGGCTTTCATATTATATTGTTTTAAGTTGAGAGGGCGCCAACACACGTTCCCATCCTAACAGGCTTGATTATCCAAATTTCTTTTGTTTTTTCCTCTCATTTAATTTATATGTCTTGACGCATCATCACATCAATTAATATTGATCATTTCCCTCACATGCTCGTTTAAATGCATCACGCTATTTTTCAATAAAGATGAAAGAAAGAATGAAAAAAAAATTCCCGCATATCCGCTACAATTTTTTAATAGGCCAATGTTGGTTGAAACCTTCACCGGGCCCTCTTTGGTCCGATTAGAGAGGGTGAATGGAAAATAGAGAGTGGGGACTTGGAATCCAAATAAGGGGGAAAAGGATCAATTGTTGAAATAGGGAAAAATGCACCCGGCAATCTTCTTTCGATACAGTATGATTCAAAGATAGCACGAGCCACACTCTCGTTGTAATAAAAAAAATTTTAATGTGAGTTATGCAAGTCATTGGCGTAAACTGATCGTCTTTTATACAGTTAATCGGACGCAATAACTTTGTTTTGCTCGGGCGCGTTGAACCGAAAAAATTTTGTCGTGTAGGTGTTGGAGGTTTTTTCTCTATTTTCGTTCAGGCGAATCTTTGGTTTATATATGCCCCAACTGCATCCACCCACACCGCTCAGGGGTCAGCGGGCTTCTCTCCCTTTCTTTCCCTCCTGTCCATTATCCTCTACCATCCTGCATTTGACCGTAGTATTGTTCAGACGAATAGTCTATTGTCGAATTGAATCATCGGTGTATAGGGAAGAACTATATTCAATGATGGCCGATGGTCAGTGACCATTATTATTACTAGCACACTGGCTACCGCCCTTAGAATGCGCTATACGCGTGAAACACTCAAGAAATTTAGAGCACTCATTCATTGTCAATGCTTCTGATTCAGCGTGTGCCAGCGAGTGAATTATTGGCTTAATTGTATCGATTGATGATGGCAGTATTCTAACTAATTTCCGGCCTTCACAATTTTGGGTCCCGCTCAAAATCATCAATGAATATTTGTATTAAATATATACGATCAGGAAGTAGACGCCATACGGCACGCGCGTATTTAAATGAAAGAATGGAAAATTGACCAAAGAGCGGATTCTCAGGTAGAGAGCATATTTTGTCGATAGGGCAAACTGGTGCATTGTTTGGGGAACAAAAGTAGAGAACGCAGGGGTCAAGCGGAGATTTCTAAAGAATGCATGTGTGTGTGCGTACACTGGACAAGGCAATCCATTGTCCTACATGCCCCGTATGATGATATTGTTGGCATCCTGCACCATGACATTCACAGTTCGTCCCCGAAGGTCAAAGATCATTATCAATGATGCCAAAGGCCAACCCAGAAGCTTCATCATCATGTACTTGACAAAATGATCTTTACCTTTTAAGTTGTTGATTACAGGAAAAAGAGATTCCTGCGTATGGATGTAAATTTTTCATCAAACTTTTTGGCATGAGATGTATGTCATGAGCCGAATATCTACCTGAAAAAGAGGGTCTAATATTTGTTTCCAATTCTCGAAGGATCGAACACCCGGTATAGAGGGCGGATATATTAACGCAAAGAGAAGGATCTAGCAGCCAATGCGACCCTACACAATATGTATCTACTAAGACGCTCATTGCTCTCAAAGCCACGAACTACGTTCGTGTTGTTACATTCAGAACTCAATATTTTTTCTAAAATCCAGGAAATTGACAAATTTACATTTTGAAAACATTTTTAACATTGCTGAAATTACCATAAAAATAGATTCGGAAAAATTGAAAAGAAGCGGTAGTTATGAGTTTGCGAATGAGCTACCGAAGATGAATATTAAACAGGAAGAGGAATAGAACAGCTAAACCACAATCCAGGTGCCCCCTTAGACCCTCATCGGTGATCTATAGCGAGCGGTGTAGTAATTTGGAGGAACAGGGCCCCAAAATTAGCAGGCAAAAGGTCGAAAGATGATTTTCCAAAATAACACGACTGTTCGTGTGGACAATGGAGGGCAATTTTCCCGAGGACCAGCTGCTACCACCTATCTGATTTATCATCTCTCGCTTCTTCTCCCTGTATATTCATTTCTCCACCCACCTATAGGGTCCTTTCGGCAAAGCAAACTCGTACAAAATCGAGAGTAGAAGAAAAAGGGAAGAAACGAAAGACCGCCTGAGAGATAATTAATAACGTTCGAAGTGCCGAAACCCGGAAGAATACATAGACGATCTTGATTGAGGAGAAAAATAATTTCAGCAAGATAATTGAAAATTCCGAAGCTATCTAAAACCTTTCTATTATTATTACAGTTAGAATAGAGCAATGAAAATTTGTGCATCTGAAGAAACTCGATTCCTTCCAGTTCCAAGCCAAAAATCGGGCGATCATTATCTAGCGTCATATAGTTGTTTTCTTCTGTCAAATATCATGTTACATAATGTTATGATGCTGTTGTGAATCAAATATGATGAGCAATTAAATATATATGACAGAGTTGAATTTCTTCTCTAATCATTTATTTGACACATTGGTGTTGGTGAAAAAAGAATCGTGAACTTTGATCGTCCCTAAGTGGGCATCTCAATTTGAAAGACGTCATGCAACCTGGTACACAAGATCCACCAGGGAGATGCCTCCCTACTATACACCATGTCTCGCCCCCTCGGGGCAATCTTTTCAATTTAAAGTCAAGTATTATACCTCGAATTGCATTATGGTTTCCTTCTCCCTCCTACTATACATCCAAACGTCTCCGGTATATGTATACACTACGGGGATAGTGAACTGGCGGGCAGCTCCTTGTAAGCGAGACTCAATCACGCCGCTTAACCTCTGACCCTAAAAGAAGGAAGAAGGAGAAAAAAAAGGAGAGAACGCGCGCGTTCCATCTCCAACGCCCGCACATCCTCAGGGATATGAGTAACCACTGATTCCCCAAACATCTTCATCAATACCATTCAATTTCTAAATGTGATAAAATGCCAATTGCTATTCAAAAATATGATAAACATGAATGCAAATAATATCTATAATCAGTCATAGCTTTGGCTCATGGTCAAATAAAAATTCTCTCTCGTTGATTCGCTCGTGACGTTAATAACGCGTTACAGCAGCCTATCTTTGGGGTCAAAACAGATACTCAGAAGATGCTTTTTATCTTCATTTCTCCGCATTACGTTATCTCTCTTGTGAGGTATATATCTATGTAGTACTTTACCTATAAGATGAAGTTGAAAAAGAGCCCATATGATGGTGTAGTTGGGGATCACGGGTATACGTAAAGGTTCGTTACATATCAGCTCTCGCAAATGCTATAACTGACTTCTTGGCCGGTGCATATTACCGGGCTGTTAGAGGGCGGAGTCCGCTGATGAGTTAGCAACGTATTGACTTTATAATAATCACGTTAGCCGGTACACCAGTCATCCATGGTATTACGCGAGAGCTCGCGCGATACTCATCTACCGGGTGATTTTGTACATTGTCATACACGTGAGAGACAACTATTATGATTAACAGGGTTTTGGAAACTCTTTACTCTATTTTTCAACGAATAAATTTTGAATAAAACTACTGGGTAGTTGATTTATCTAGTATAATGCAGTAAATTATATTCGCGCAAATGAGACTGCTTTCAAGCCACCCGCTAAATGCTGAAGACCAGACTCTTCCAACGGTTGGCAGAATCGTGACCTCCAATCTCACCTCAATTTGCCTACACGACCGGCATTTCCAAGCGCACGAAAGCCGACCGGCTCAACGTATATCCCATCCTATCTGAAATTATGATCTCAAAAATAACTCGTTGGCGCACAAACGATTCCCACCAACTCGTAATATCGATTAATTCGTGGAGATTTATTCGCTGTGAATCATCAGTGCCTCTGATAAATAACTTTTGCGAAAATTTCTCTTACATATAATTTGAATTATCTTCAAGTTTGTAGAATCATTGGCAATTGTAAGGCAGAGATAATATATAAATCACAATTCAATTTGAAAACTATAAAAGATCGATTCTTGAGATATTTCCTACTTCCTATTAAATAAGTCTTCACTGTAAGTCTCATTCTCGAGGGTATCCCAATGAGATAACTTATGACATGAAAATTGCGGTTAGGTTCTTTTTTTGGCACAGAGACAATCCCTCGTTCTGTGTGTGCGAAGTTGAAAAATAATAATGATAATAATGAAAGTTAAGGGTAGAAATATATTTATTTTTTTCAACACCACCCGGTGCATACCAGTATACACGCAGAAGCCCCTGATCGATTTAGCGCCAAATGTCGCCGTGTTTTACACTCAGCAATAATAGTTGAAATCTATGTAGTCAATATTTCAAAATCACCCCTTCATACCAGGGTCCAAGAGTCAGCTACTCTCCCCTTGAGCTGGACACCATGTACAAAAGTCGATATGGGCCATCGACACGTTGTCTATCAATGAAAATCAGGGAAACTTGTTTTTTTTACGCTCGGACTATAAATTACTTTTTCAACTTTTTTTTCAATTCTTAATAAAATTTCTGTTCCACTGATTTTTTCGGCACATGGAGAGGGATGACAGAGTGGGATGGGTTTGGCGCAACAGAGTGACCATTAAAATGACTTTACACTGAATAAACTACCACGTGTGGCCCCCATCGACTTCATTGGATAATATCCTGGGTGTTCATATTTCAAGTGACCCTTTCAGTATGCTTGGAAAAGGGAAAATAAAAAAATCCTTCGTTAAACGAAAGACTCTGAGGGAGAGGCCGTACACACATGTGTTATCGGCTAGTCTGCAGGACAGTAGAGAAACCGCATAGGTATATGGTATTCGCACATTCAAGGACATAGCCTCTCTGGGGAATTGCTCTTTTCGTTCACTCTGTCCCTTATTGATATACCAAATAAACACATGGTCAATGCTAGGGGAAAACGGCTCTCCTATCAGCCAAATAAGTCCGAGGCTATTTTTACAGTTACAGGAATCTACGTAAATTCTATGGAGATGAATTCGTAAATAAAGATTAAATATTTGGAATTGAAAGTATAACTATTTGGAGGGCAGATGAAATTTTATGGGTTTTTTTAAACATGGAATAAAAATGAGTGAAATAATTTCGCCGTAACATAGATTATTCCTGCATGGGAATACATATGAATTTCCCAACAAGATAGAAGTACTCATAGCTAGTGCGGTTTTAAATTCCACGACTCAAAGCAATGTTTGACATGGAAATGTTGAAAGATGCATTAAACATCCAAGTATAGTGGTCTTCCGTTTTTTTTCTTCTTTTTTTTCAAAGCTTTTATTCTCCTTCTCATACGAAGTCGTCGTTATATCAACGTATCCAGACACATGCACACACACACACTTTTCTACGCTGACTCCGCTTCTCAGCCCATTGTCCAAGCAATGTTTATTTAAGCAAACGAAAGGAATTCTGCCGGCTATTCTCCCTATTTCTTTCTAGCTCTGCTCTTCTGTACCTTTCATCGTCCTTCCGCCTTTTTGGATTGCTAACCTCTGTTTCCGCTGTGTGGTAGCTGATCGATACCGGCCCTCGCACTGCTACTGTGCATATATTCAGAAATACAAATAAACTAACTCATGAGAAAATAGTGCCGCGGTGAAGTTACCAAAAAAAAGGAAAAAGTTTGAACAAGCATCTTGTATAGCGTATGAGAAAGCTCCGCATTTCTGTATTCTGTATAAAAGAACTCTTATTGTCCGGCAAATGACATCAAGTTTATTGCATTATTTAAAGAGCCTCCACTTGAACGGAAAAAAGTCTTATTCTGACGACCCCTAGAGTGCCACTCACCATGGCGGTTTTCTACGTGCAGCTTGGAAAATCTGAGGGGTCGCAAGAAACGATTTTTTTAAGGGCAAAACTGCCTGAGTATACTGGAAAGGCTCCTTCCCCATTCATTCCGAAGTTCTAGTTTTTCTTCACTTCCAGTTTTTTTTTCTTTTTTCCATCGAGTGCAAAAATTTATAATTTGTCCATACGACTTACCTGGAGAAATTCTATGCTTAGCTTGAAGACTAGCAGAACTCCGGTGATCAGGGATTGTAACTGGTGCAGCAGAAGGTGGAGACAGGTGGGGATGTATCGCAGCGTTACCACCTGACACAGTCGTTGTCGTTGCACAGGCATTCAATGGTGACATTCTTTTGAATGATTGGTGCTGCTGCTGTTGTTCAGTTCGCCACGTGACCTCACTGTCACCTCTCCATACTTTCCCTGAAATGACACATAAAATTTTCATCTAGAAAAATTTACTTTTAAATAGGATATTTGATTTCTTATGATTTTTCCGGATTTTACGAAGGAAGAACAAATTTTTATGAAATTAGTTATCTCCCCCGAAAATCGTGGTAAATTTATTCATAGCCACCTAAATCGATGAGAAATAAGCTCGATTAGATTCCTTCAGCTCTTCGATGGAATCATTAAAAATATCGTATCTAAAATACTCCAACTTTTGTCGAGTGATTTTCATCACATACATCATTCAAATTTCAATCAAAATCCAATATGTCCGTACTATCCCTAATATCCATTCTAATCCATTTTCTTCTACACTGTGAAATTAAGAATTCTAAGGTTTACTACGGGATTACACTTAATTGTTCCATTTTTGCGTAGAACATCGAGTACCAGAAATGATTGAATTCCTAGTTCCTTAAAAATTCAGCGCAATATCACCCTGAATAATAAATGCCCAAAGTGCTTCCCGAGTGAGGTACCCTTAGATGTATTAGTCATCTCCACAACTTGGAACAGAAATTCCAGTGGAAAACATTTAATAGTGTAGCTGAAATAATATTGATATATTTGAGTAAATGAGAAGAGTGGTCTGGGCTACGTCGAAATGAGCTATATCGAATTGCGAAAGACGTCATTTAATAACAAGACAGAACTTTTCGTGGACCTTATGTTACATTGAGTGAATATATATGTATCTGTAAATGTGTCTCAGTGAGACAAGCAGAAATGGCTTCTCTCCCCCTTGGTAGTCACGGTATGTGTAATTAGCAAAACGACCCACCCTCGCATCGGTCTACTCTATTTCCCCTTGAATCCTGTGGATTGGTATAACGTGCATTTTCCTGGCTTTTCCCTCGTTTCCCTTAATTTCTGAGAACAATGACCCTACTCCACCCCACGAATGTTGTTCAGGCTGCAGTCTCTAATTACATAGGGAGGCAATACTATTGGGAGAATGGATCCACGTTTATAATTTATCCTTAGAATAAAATAATTTTGGGAGAAGAAAATCAATGCGAGTTTAATAATTCTTATTTAGATTCCGAGTGATTAATTGTTATTCCTATCATTCGGGAGAATAAAGACGAGAAGTAAGTGGGCAAAAAAGAATTAAAGAGAACAAAGAACAGTAAGATAACTAAAGCCCCATCTACATTGGGTCGGTTAGGAGCAGAAAAGAAAAGGAGAAAGAAGGCTGGCGCTAACTAAGGGCGTCGGCTAATCAATATCATTGAAGAAATGGTCAGTGCCCTCTCGTGTTTCCCTCTCTATTTACGTAAATTTTATATATAACTAACTGTGAAGAACAGATTTATTAATTTGAAGATGAGAAACATTTCACCGAACGGATGAATTTGATTCAATAGTCACGTGGCATCGCTTTAAAATGCCATATTCCTTTCATTCCTTTTATTTTGTTTTATCGGAAAATATCCGAGTCTTAATTTCCTTTCGTCAAGAGAGAGGGTCCGACAAAAGCCCCGCGGCAACACAGCTCCCTAGTATGCACTGCATGATACAACACGGGTCAGCGGTTCCTTTAATCTCGTGGTGTTTGCATGCCCCAGAATCCCCACCTTCCCCACTCTACATTCGGCCAGCTATTTCCCTCATACGTAGAGCGGTAAGAACTGCTCCGAAGAAAAAAAAAATTACTTATTCTTTTCTTGCAACGGAATGAGAAATAAACATGGAAATAGCATCATAAATATTGAATTTTATTCATTCTCTTTTCTATTTATTTTTGATAAGAATCGAGCTTAGAATGAATTGAATTTCCCAGTTTTCCGCTCTATACTCTCATTTTCGTTTTTTTTTTTCTAAATCACCCCCAATGACAGAAACCCTCCGTTTGCATTTCCAGTATTCGCTATTTTGGGCAGACCAGCAGTGACTCTATTCAACGGGCTTTATCACTGTCCAGATAACAACGATTTACCTACGTGTTACGGCTTTTTTTCCACAGAGGAGAGTTTTAAAGGGTCGGGGTTGATTAAGAGGCTGGATGGCGTCGAGCAGTGGACGACGATGGCCACCACCTTGCATTGAGGAGTATTTCACTTTAACGGCACCCCGGGGAATTGGTTGACCCGACTCCTGGAGATCCCTTCACCCGTTTTCAGCATAATGGTTCTCTACATTACTTATTCGGACTGAAAAAACTGGGCAGTTTTTGCAATTCAAAGTTCACTGGACGAAAGAGAATTTTTTCATCATTCTACGATTAATTCCTTGAATCATTATGTGAAAAAAATACAGAGAAAGAGAGGGATAAAAAATGTCGAATTTCTATTAATCTCCGGACGGGAATTGGGAAATTGAAAATTCTTTCTTGACCGAAAAGAAAGGGGGTAAGAGAGAAGTGGAGATGTGGAATGAGGCCGGATAAAACGTTCGATATAAGATTAATAGTACAGACCCATGGGCTCTGAAGACGAGAGGGTGCTTGCCAATACTGATTCTTCTTTGAAGGTGGACCCAAGGGTAGACGCGGCCAAATTGAATCGTGTTTAGGACAGAGGAAAAGTCGAAAGAACCACTCTAGATCCTTTTTTTTATCGCTTCGTTGCAACACCTTAGCTTATTTTTCTCCTCCTTCGCTTTACATTAAATTCATATTTTAGATAAGGTTATTTTTATATTTCGGTGTTCTTGATAAATTTATCTGCTTTAAGAATGTCAAAGGCATTGTTAATTTTTCGATGTACCGGTATTAATTTATGACATGAGTACTTTTGATTGATAGGTATTTATTCAGAAAGAAAGAGGGCAAGGAGAAAATGAATGCGTTGAATAAGTGAAGCGGATGTCGGCGATTCGGAAATCTTTAAATGGAATTCATATCGTAAAGTGATATGTCTATTTATTTATCGCAATCGTTTCTCTGTGTTACTTTATCATTATCATGATGTGGACATACGAATAATCAACACTTTGCATGTTGATCTCACGTGCATATTAAACCAAAGTGAACGACCTTTAATCCGAACTCTTATTGATAGCACATTCCGATTATAATCGCCCAGACATGTCCAAATTCGGCTTTATAATCTCATATCTATCTTGTTTTGTAATTCAACTAACATAAACGGGGCTTTTTCATTTTAGAATCCGCCATTATGATTATCTATAGCCTACCTGGCAAGTTCTAGCCAATAAAATGTGAATAATGAAGAGTTTTTTAGCTTTAGCACACAGGGGTTGGAGTACAGGAAGGGTTGGGGCGCGCAGCCGCGTACCGCCCAAAAAACCCATCTAAGTCTATTCGTGGCATCACTTCCAACCAATCTGCATGTGGTTTGACGCCATTTCAAATGGACTTTAAAATTACCATTGGTCTGTAACAGTTATCAATTTTTTCATAGTCTCCATTTTGAAAATAACCTTAATTTCTCTTTCAATTCACTTTCATTCATATTCAATAATCAATTACTCAATTTTAACATAAAAATAATCTGTCAAAATTAATTGGAATGTTTCAGTATATCAGTAAATCTGGGTTATCAAAGTGTTCATATCATACGCGTGATGGTATCAGTTGGGTAAATGATTTTCAAATAACACGAGGAAAATCTCATTAATTTATAATTTTAAATATCATAAAATGCTTTACTAAGAATCGACAGAGAAAAAAACAGCTTTGAAACCACAACCGGATGTACCGTTGGTTGACTGTCGACGTAACTGATTCAGAAAATAAAAGAAAAGGGTGAAAATTTAGTGGAGAGGGGGAAATGCCCAATCCGAGGGTTTTGGGATTTGAAATTTTTAAATCACAATGGTCGAGACACACTTCTACGGCATCTATACCCATCCATTTAGAGGCATATACTGGATAACGTAGCATCTGTTCCAATGAAACTAATACACGCACGCGCGTTTCGAGTATGTACGGTATATAGTAGTAGGTGCTGGGGTTCGTGCCGCGCACACGCGCTGGCTCTATAAAATCCGTACCCGGGACGACCATACATCTAACCCCCACAGTCACCTCAACCCTGTACTCGCGCTAGCGTATATATACATCACCCTTCCTCAAACGTTTTAAATTTTTTTTCTTTTTAGCTCTTTTTTCCCCCCATCGACTGCATTTTATACACCGCTTTTTAACAAAGGCGACTTTTTCGGGCCCTATATACCGTTACGCAATTTTTTGTCGTTTCCGTGACAGACGACCCGATGGTTTAGAACGCACACGAGTATCGACATACTCTTTGTTGATGCGAAACTGTAAAGGGAAAAAAATTTCAAAAAGGAGAGAAGAGTTTAACGATAACTCTGTCCGTCAACTTGTTTGCTCAATTCAAAAGAGTTCGAATTATTCAATGAAAGTCGTTTTAAAAAATTTCACTAGTGGCTTCCGTTGCGATAATAAGATTCAACGATAAAATACAAGTAAGTATGCGATTAGTTACTCTACCCAAGCTCATCATGAATTTCATTCCTCTCATCCACATTGTAGAATTACAGAGTTTTTAGAATATTTCCTTTTTTTATTTAATGAGAAAACATAAATTGATCACTCCATATTCTTAAGTCTTCGTTACCATGCAATTAAAATTAGACAAGCCGGCCGATGCACCCTATACGTTAACGAGCAACAAGTCATGGTGATTATTTTACGATGATATTAATTCGCGGTTTGTGGGTTCTTCACTTACTGCACAATTGTATTGCGAAAATCACATCGCAGATCGTGAATCAAGAATTAACCATCTCTCTTTCTCTCGATTGTGCCAACATACAAATGTATATAATGTACATATATATATATGAAAAACCAAGTATATTCCCAAGAAAAATTACATGCAATGTGATACATTAAATAATAATATTCCGCCTATTCACCTACAATCATATTCTTTAAGCGTAGACTAATTAAGCTTTGCCAGTATCCTACAGAATACATCAGGTATTCTGGTGAATTTTTCCCAGAGTTGAACGTATTCCCGCGCGTCATTACCTACGTTTATGCACGCTAACTTGTTTTACATTCTACCCTATACGCATTCTGCATAACACACATTATTGAGGCTCATGTCAAAACATAATTTAAATAATTCAGCAATCATTCCAGTATAATTATAATTTTCGGAATGATTGTTATTTGCTTTCCAACCCGCTCGCTGGTTGGATCGTCGTACACATAGAAGATTCAGGTGAAGACATACACAGTCGATGAAAAATATTTGAAAAAATAAGATACAATTGACGATCAAAGAAAAGGACCGGTTGCCATTTTGCAAAGAGAAACGACAGAGAGTCGTCATGTTCTCAATGTATCGGTTGAAAATACGTTCTTCTCGGCACCCTTTGATACCCCCCCCCCCTCCCCTCTCTCTCTCTCTCTAAATCTCCTTTTTCTCTGTTGACAGTCATTCGTGATGAAAAAGAGAAATGGAAGAAAGAAATGGAAAAAATGGATTAAAAAAAGGAGAAGGAAATCTTTGAAGCAAACTGCTACGCTGCAGTCTCTCGAGTTCACTCGGGAGAGGGGTGGGAATCGTCGCCCAATAACCCGATTGGCCAGTGAGAGCGCCAATGCTATTCGCGATTCGCGCGTGCAAGCGTTGCAATGTGCGTAAGAGTGAGCACAACCGGTGGGGTATATCCTCTACATCCCAGATGCAACGACGTGGTGCATCCCTGGTGTGCATGCGTAATGGATTACGAGGAGGAACGACCCAGGGGGAAAGAAAGAGACAAAGTCATGAGAAGGAGAAAGAAAAGAAAGACAAACTGCGAGAAAAACTGGTAGTGGCCTGTACGCGAGTTCTCGTCAGACGACTCTTTGGGCAGTTCCATTCCGGGCACTCACACTCATGACGTTATAGTGTCATTGGCATTTGCCAGACATTCAATTTCATTTTGAATCGATGATAGTATCAAGCACTTGAAAGAAAAAACAAAGGGGAAAAAATATCCCTCCCGTTTTTTTCACTCTGAGATTTTTTAAGAATTTGAAATTCTTAATAGCTAGTATAAACGTTTACTTCCAAGAATAACTGTCGAGCGAATTCTCCTTGATTTCCCGCAAGTTTTTTTCGCCAGTATGCCAGAGTACAACATTGGTATCCTGGTACGTGTATAATACCTACCGGGTGAGTTCACGACTGCATTCTTCACGAGGTCTCAACGCACCCAATGTGTGGTAGTCTACTAAAGATTGATAAATAATGCGGTATTATCGTAATCTATCATTCAAATAGTCCTTTCAGTATATTAATTTTTTTATTTCTACGGAAATTCAAACTGTGATTCGCGGAGGAAATTTCGCTTACGGAAATACGATTGTTGTCACTATACTTGGAATTAATTAGCGTGACTTCTTTATTACGTCAGAGTGGAATAATGGAAGAAAAATTTAAAAAAATGTTTGTCAAGCAAATTTTGTATGCATGGAAGTGGATTCCCATAACATGCAATGAATTCACATGTATAACCCTTCCCATATTTGTAATTAACAGAGCTAATTGTGTACTCTTCCTGTAAATTCTTCAGATAATGTTGAGACTGACTAATACAGACACGAATGTGAAAATTTACCAATCCGTATTGGATATATCTTACAGAATAATGACCTTACCGACAATCACGTATATATTGGGGTCGCAAACGTTGCGTTAAAAAAAGATAACGAGGGCACACCTCGATTTTACATGCCCTGGCGACGTGTCAATAATATTATCACTAAGTAATGTCGAATAAATCAAACATCTTGTCTCGTGTAAACGAAAAGTATCGATAACCTCAATGCGGACTCAAAACATTCATGAGTCTACGAAAACAAGAAAGAAAAAAAATTAAATATAAAAACGAATTTTCTGACAATAATCGAAAAGCTTTTAATGGCTTTATCATTTTACTGATCGATGAAACTCGGACTCTGTAACGCGCGGATCGAATTTCAATCGAATTGCTAATTTTAGAAGAGTTCTGTGATGCAAGATATCAATCAATTCCCAAAGTGGTTACCCACAAACTCAGACTTTTTTCTCCTCTTTTCTTTGTCGCACTATTCTCCTCGATTGTGTATTCTTCTGATAAACATCTCCCTTTTTTCTAATTCCCTAGAACGATATCAATTCAATGGTTGAATTACATTTTTGAATTTCTACGTAATTTTTTGAATTTTTTCACTTTCACTATAAATCATCTTTATTCGCACCCCTCTATAATCATGAGAATTTTTTTATTCAATTTAATCTACAGATGTAAAAAAATATTATAAAGGCAGAATTTGTTTCGAGACCCCTTGAAATATGTGAAATTTCCCCCAATTTTGTTTTTTAAGCACAATTCCAGTTACGTGTAAAAACTGTGTGAAAAAGCGTTACTTCCAGGGTGAAATTCGATGCTGAGATTTTTTTCTAAACGGGTTTTTTTCGTTGACCCCAAAACGTCAACAGGGGACACGCAATACTCGTACACCAGGTAAATTTCCATGATTCTGGAAGATTCACCAGGGTAAAGAAGGGGGATGCATCCTGCATACTCACAGTTTTTTTCAGTAAATTGTGTAGATAGGGAAAAATTCAGACAAAAAACTTCATTCTTTTGAATGTTTTTCAAGACTTTGGAAAAGGGTCGACAACGGGTAAAATACGCATTTTTCAAGGCAAATGTACCTTTTCTTTGAAATTTTTTTGATTTCTGGGTCATGGGAAGATTTTTTTATTCTCTCCCCATAAAACCCTCTTCACTCGTCGTTACCCCGATCCTGGAAAGTGATTTCCTTTCGCTCTTTCTCCCATTATTCTCTCGGCGTTCCCATATATGAAAAACATCTATTATCAAGTCCAACTATAAACCCTGTTGTTCGATTGAATGAAAAATTCCGTATAATTCTCAGAGAAAACAAAATTCACTGAAATAATAATAATTTCGAACAATATGTATAAACTCATTTAAAAATGAATTTGGGAAAAAAGTCATTCCGGTTTACCGTTGACGGTGTAGACGCCAGACAAGAGAAAAGAAAAGATAAAATGTTCTATCGTCGAGGCTCAGCAACCTTACCATTTGAAGAAGCTCGTCTACCACGATATATATACACTAATCCTAAGACGCAACACATATACGTACAGACACAGTGCACCATATAAAAATATCTTGAATCACAAATCCGTCTGGGCTTTAGCATTGGTCCAGACCCCTGGAAAATCGTTGAATTAGGGGTGGTTCATTTTTTTCCTCCATTTCTTTTCTTTATTTTTTTCATTTTCTTTTCTTAAGATATAAGTATGAAACGAGCAAGGATAGTTCGAAGGGAAATAGACACGTGGAGATTTCATGTATGCGTGTATGTATGAGGAACTGAGGCGGGGGATGACGAGTGAATGACAGGACAATGAGCCTGGTCTGATGCACGCGAATGCTTTATGACGATTCAATATGTCAGAGGAGGTAATACCGCTGTGGGTTGCACTCCTCAATGCATTAGATCCTCTCTCCCTTCTTCGTATTTTATATCTCGAATTTCTCCGTACGGAAAAATTCATTGGGTATGTGATGTCTGAATATAAAAAATGCTTTAAGATGAACAGAATGAAAAAAAAGACGATGAAAGAAGTTAGGAAAATAGTACAAATGAATAGAACGTCATCCTGACCTTTCCTGTTCGATTGATTTAGTCTTGGAGAAAGCCACTGGTGGCGCCAGCAAACACTCTTAAAATTACTGACATCAGTACCAAGAATTCAATAAGGATCTCTAGCTATTGATTTCCGGGTATTAAATTAATTGCTATTGAATTAATGTTCTACTTGTGGTATTCTTGCATATCCTTGCGTGTGGATTTTCCAGTTAACTTGAATCCTGAGTAAGTCAATGAAAAATCACTTGGTGGAAGTGTTTTTTTAATTACTGTAGAATGCCACAGAGAGTTTAATAATGTGATAGTAATGAATAATTGAATTTTAATAGAATTTTTTTGTATCATGATAGAAGGACATTTCACAGAATGAATCGAAAATAATAATATCTCTGACAATAAATAGTTTGAGTAATCAAGTATGTTTTTCATCTGAACGGCATGGTAACACGGAAATGGATTTAGAAACAATTTGTGGGGGCATTCGATGAACGTCTGAAATGTCAAGGCGAATAAATATCCTGAGAATAAGAGAAATGAGAAAAGAGAGGTGGGATAAGGCATTTGCAGGAACGATTGGCAGAACAGAGTTGAACAGGACAATAATAAGCCCCGGAGGGTCCTCACCACGAAGTTTGGAGTAGTACCGCGGCATTCGTTGGGTAATCTAATAAAGGGGTTGCCTTAACACACCACCCCCTCCTGTTTCTGCGTTTCTCTTCGCTCTGTTGCCTGTTCATACCAGGCCATAGAGAGCAAGATGGCTTATAACCCTCAACTGAACGCTTCCAAGGCAAATATTCCCCCAAAAGATTTTCTCGAGTGCCCACGTGAAGAAAAGGGTGTGAGAATTGAAGCTGCCAATTAAATTATTTTTGTTTATTCAATAATAAACTGAAGAGAAGAAATAATTTTTTTTTCATTTTTCCACATTTTTTTTGCTCGAATGACTCTTTTAGTGTGGACTCTGTATAACAGCAGTCGCGTGACGATCTTTTGGTATAAAAATGCGGAGTAACCCGGTGCGCCAGGCTAGGCAAGAGTTGACCGTACGATTCTCACCAATGTGCTCGTACTCTCTCTTTTACGCTATCTCTCACTCTCTCCACCCTCTTGAACTTTTGGTCACCGTTCGCGATGTGTAATTGAATTGGCTCCCTCACACTCTCTTTTTTGCTATACAAGAGAAGGAGAAGAAGCCACCCTTCGTTCGACGGCCGAATACAGGAGCACCTCTAGCTTCATTTTATTTCATTCTATTTTCAGGAAAAAATTTCTGTGAACGTGTGCACAGTACTTATGGATTATTCTTTCATTTTTTCTCTCTTATTCTCCTCCACTCGTCCAAAATAGTATGTGGAGATAGATCGATTGTTACGTTTTATCGATTATTGATATTCACAATAATCCAAGCATTTTCGAATTTTATTGAATAATTCTACTGTGATATTAGGCTAAATGGAATTCTGCGGCCATCCTTCCTGAAGAGGGTAAAGGGAAAAGGCCCATTTGCGGAGTTCAATAGAAAAACGAAAAGCGGTTCCTCTTCAACTCTCCAAGGGTCAGAGAGAAGATGCTCCATATATCGTGCTTCCCTGTCTGCCTTGCCCATTCCGCATTTTAAAGGGAAAATTTCCGTTTGTTCGATCCCCCTCTTATTCCACATAGTCGTCCCGACTTCTTTGGATTATTCTACGAATCGGCGCGTGTACCAGCTCGGACGGAAAATAACCGGGCGTTTTGCTCCTGGCAGGTCCCGCTATCCACAACACACGAACGCTCTTGGCTAAATTTGCTCACTTTAATGCTTTTTTTTTAAATTTCCTTGATCTTTTCTTTTAAAAAGTTGTCTTATTCAATCAAGTACCTTTGATGTTTACTAAAGCAATCATATAATTTTTATTTTTTAATAAATAAATTACCAATTCATTCCCATTTTCCATTTGTTTACAGGAAAATCCTATAAAAAGTGGGCATTTGCCAAATAGGGGTATGCAGTACATATTACCCGCCGTCTTGGAAGGGTACAAAAAGAATAAAATCTAAACAAACGAGTCCTCTTCATCAGACGTCGAGTCCTGAACAATTGTTTGCTCCCCGGTCGAAACTCTAAGGTTTCCGTGTACAGGGAAAAGAAACAGAGAAGGAGATGAATATACCAGCACGTGAGATCCCTTCAACCAAACTCTATCGTATAAAGCCCATCCTCTGTATCTTTCCACCCTCCTATGTGCCTCTTGTTTATTCTACTCATTGCATCACACGGACGATGACCAGTAAACTTCTGTGTATACCGTGAATGTCTCCAAATTCACAAGAATAAAAGAAAAACCTCAGACCGAATCAGTGTTAATGCAGAAAAATTAGAATTAACTGTAAAACAATGATATTACGAGAATTACGAAGGATGCATGAAATGCAATCAAAAAAATCTTCATATTCATGAATGAAAAATTTACAAGGATTAGCATGATACATTTGTAGATGATTGAAATGCATGAGAGGCACCAGTCGTAAAAGTAGGCATCGCGTGTACAGCAAGGAGCATAAGGGTTATTCTACAAGTATATAATATGTATACGCGGAGGTGTTAATTATCATTGAGCTCCAGGGTAATTGTCTCAACAGCATTTTGTGTTTAGTCCGTTGAGAATTACATTTTCTTTCTCTTTATGCCTTTCTATAACTCACCCTCTGATAGCTCCGTAATGCATTGTCCAGTCATCACTACACAGATTAACTTTATGTACTCGTTTCATTGAAGGACAACATAGAGAAGATTAAAATTAAAATATATTATCATAAAAGTGATGATGGAGAAGAGCAGGTAAACCGGGGGAAGAAATTATGATGAACTTGAAGCTAAGGCAGGAACCGGCGAAGCTTACAGATCCTCACGTGATTCAACCAATTATCCAAAGAGCTCCATCTTTGCACGTATCACACGGTGGTACGATGTTTGCACACTTATCTAGTAATTGATCCTGAGAATTTGCAGTATACGAAACATAGGTAGCATCATTGTTAGTCACTTGGTCACGAAGATAATATTTCAAAATACGATATAGTACGAAGGTACTTAACCACTAACATTTTAACTGTACAAGTTTTGTTCACGGATTGCATTCTCACACCCGGACGTCTCAATGAAACAGCCAACATTCGAAGTATCTATACAATGAATGGGCCACTGTAAAATATGGCCCTTAAATCATTGACTTCCAGCCAAGGGTACTAACATGTTTTCGTTACCGTCCCGCGTACATATCAATCAGTATGCAATATAATCTCTTAAATATCTGCACTGAGAGAAAAAACAAAATTTCGATTAGTAATTTTCGCTTGAGTCAAGAATATTTTTAGTTAAAAATTATCAACAGATAATTTTCTTTATTTGGAAATAATTCAACTTAGCTTCAACACATTTATTCAACAGTACGCCGGATATATCAAATCTAAATAGAACCGATTTCAATCCAAGAAATTTTTTTGTTGATAATTTTTTAATGAAAACGTTCTTACCAATTTTTTTTTTCAATGTGGCTATCCGAACACTCGCTCATTCGACTGCACATCTCTTTCAAGTTTTCATCTAATTTTAAAATATGTAGACACGTACAGGCAGTTATTCTTCTCGGATAATATTATTACATTCTCCACTTATTTTTAAAATGCATGAAAAAAAAGAAAAGAATAAAATAATTAAGTAGAAAAAAATTCACGTCGGTTTTGGCTTCCGTTCTTTTCAGTGGACGGGAAAAGACAAGCCATAAGTGTTTAGCGGTACGATTAAAACGTTCTCCGATCCCGAAATCACATCGTGGACGAATGCCGATCGATCCTGGATCCTCGAGAGAATGTCGAGAGATTGCGTTTGATTTATACCGCTCCCTCTCGCCTCTTGTTAGATAGGGACCGTAAGTTTGAAACGGAAGACGGTAAACTTTGAATTACAGTGCTCGCATCATTGATGATAGAAAGCTGGAGAAGAATAGTCCAACGGTGGAGGGAAAAAGCATAAATACATATATAGATATATAGATAAAT
>JABSMS010020729.1:0-11243 GCA_018902275.1 Aleiodes sp. PSUC_FEM 10030003
GAAATCAATTATAGAAAATTTGAGGATTTTTTTTATTTTAGATGAAAATTCAGTAGTGAAGAAGTGAAACAGGATAAGTCGATTTTTTCTGTCAGTGGTTTTTCTGAAATATCTCGGGAATTAATGGAGATACGTCCTTTTTGTCCTAATGCTTTTTTGTAGCTCTCGAAATTCTCTACAAAAAAGCATCAGGGCAAAAAGGACGTATCTCCATTAGTTTCCGAGATATTCGTGAAAGAATATCGGCGAAAGAAATCGACTTATTCTGTTTTACGTCTTTGCTACTGAATTGTTTTCTTAATGTGATCATTCATTTACAATGTAGGATTTCTCGCCGAAAAATTTATATTCGAGTTACGGTAAAGTTGAGGAATTTAATTTTGATTGAAAATTGCCGCTGAAGAATACTTGGCTAAGTAGATGAAATAAAAGAACAATTAAATGTAGATCAAAAAAATATTGAATATTTAAGTATTTCGGGTGAATAAATTGAAATTCAATTATATCGTTAAAAAAATCAATTGTACCAATAAATCAACGTTATATTTTGTCCCACAATGTTACAAATGATGATATAGCCAACATCGGAGTTATCGTATTAGTAATTCGTGAGACTTCAGCCCAAAATAAAAATGTCAAAAATAAAGAAATTTTTTAAACAGGATAAGTCGATTTTTTTCGCTGACATTCTTTTGCGAATATCTCCGAAATTAATGGAGATACGTCCTTTTTACCCCAATGATTTTTTGTAGCTCTTGAAATTCTCTACAAAAAAGCATTAGGGCAAAAAGGACGTATCTCCATTAATTCGCGAAATATTTCAGAAAAACCATTGACATTCACTACTGAGATGATAAATGTCTTACTTGCGGTCTCCACTGCAATCCCAAAGTTCCACATCAACTTTCACCTGTTTATTCCTGACGTTGACATCAAAAACATCGAATTCAAGAATTCTAACACCTTGAGTTGGTCTGTAATCGTACGAGAGCTCAGTGGCATCAGCTAGAAAATTCGAAATACTCGTTTTTCCAGTCTGGAATAAACCCCAATTAAAAACCAGATATTCGAGAATATATAACTTGATTGTTTTTATTTCATTTCTTTTGTATTTCTTACTCCGGCTGGACCGACGACAATTAGCTTGATGGGTTCCATGTCTTTCCATTCGTTTTGAAATCACCAAGGCAACAAAGAACACAACAAAACGAAGGAACTGGTGGGGGAAATTTAGCGGTTAATTGGGAGAATGAAAGAACTCCATTTCTCATCGTCATAAGTTTTATTGAATACCTCGGAACTTCAAGAATAATAGCAGAATTTTTAGAATTTTTGGATAATACTGAGAGAAAAAATTCGTAAAATCAACAAAGATGGTCTCAACAAATTTACTTTGCTTGGAGAATAAAATAATAAACCGGAATTAAGAGAAAATTTTTTTTTACTCATTTCACGAAATCTTTCTCTCAGTGACAATTTTCTGAACGAAGGTCATTAGAAAAATCGTCTCCATCTCAATTATTTTCTGAATATTTCATAAAAATCGGTTATCTATAAGATTATTATCTTGTTCCACATAACTACAGGATTCGAACAGGAAAACTCATGCATAGTCCAATTTCTGGATAAGACACTTTCATATCGTCGTCCTAGAATGAAAAGGGCGTAAGTGCCATTTTTTCTTGCTGAATAATAAAAGGGCGTAACTTATTATTCTTATAAAAAAACGAATATTCAATTGTTGTAGATTTAAAAAAACGGCACTTACACCCTTTTGACTCCAGGGCGACGATATAAACTACCATGCCGTTCTTCATGTTCACAGAATTCCCCACAATTAATGAGATAATTGACAAAAAACGGAAAAAAAAAATTAAAATGAAATGAATAATTTAACTTTGTATTAATAAAAAGTGCACTTTGGCATCACAGCTTATGAAAAATAAGTATATGAGATAGAACTGGAGATTCAATAATACTCATAACGCGAAAATTACGTGGAATGCTCCAGGTATGAATCTTTCAGGAATCTCTCCGGATTTTCAACAACTCATTAACTTGAATCAGCTAATTTTTCTCTCTTCACTAATGTTACAAAATCTTACATTCTTACGTTTTTTCCAACCGTCCAGCCAGCCATCACTGGCCCTAAATTTGCTTCTACCACCAAGTTCCTTATTTAATATCAACGCCTGTTTCTTCAATGTTGGCCCAGTCACTGTTATTCCATGTCTCTGAGCCTTTGTAAACCAGTCATAGAGCAGAGCATCCAAAACTTCAGTGCTGGCTCTTTTTTTTCTTTTCCTACAAAGACTTTGCGTTTGTATAGCGTCTTCAATCTCCGCCCTCTTCTTGTTCCATTTCCGCAGCACCCTAATATTGATACCGCACTCTTCTGCAACATACTGATAAGGTTGTGTCTCCAGGAGCTTCAGAATTATCGCTTTCTCCTCGAATGAATAACTTTTCCGATGTTTCTTCTTCTCCTGGATGTCGCTCGCTGCATCACTCTCTGAATCATTCCGCTGTCGCTCATTCTTCTGCAGGACAGATTTCGTCGCCGGGATTCCCGGGAATTGAGCCTGAATAGACCACTCGTGAAGTCGAGTATGTAAGTCGACGTTGTCAGTCTCACTTTCACATCTCTTGCTTTCGTCATTTATTCCATCGTTTTCTCCATCAATCGGGCCACACGCATTTTTATCACCGGAAGTAATCGCTTTGTTGCCGGAAGGAGGATGGGCCTCGGCAATACCAGCGAGTCGCGCTTCCGTTCGCTTCTTCCAGCCATCAAGCCAGCCGTCACTGGCACGGAAATCAGTTTTACCGCCGAATAATTTGTTGAAAATCAATGCCTGTTGTTTCAGCATTCGCCCTGTCAATGGAATTCCAGCAATTCGAGCACCGATAGACCACTCATAGAGCCTGGCATCCAATTCATCAGTGACAATTCTTCTCTTCTTCTTCTTGCGAAGCGCTGGATTCTCCATGGCCGCGAAAATTTCAGCTTTCTTTTTTTTCCACTTACTCAACATTCTTTCGTGAACTCCGTACTCTTCTGACACTGATTGAGAAGACTGGGATTCGAGGGCTTTCAAAATTTCATTTTTCTGCTCGAATGTGTAACTCTTCCGATGTTTCTTCGTCTCTTCAACGTCACTCGCTGCGTCACTCTCTGAATCAACGCGGGCTGATTCATTGACTTTTTTTGAATCCAATTTTTTCTTGGAACCAGACTCCCCAGAATTCGCGGTAGGTCGAGCCAGTTCCTCCGTTCGTTTTCTCCAATTGTCCAGCCAGCCCTCACTGGCCTTGAAGCTACTTCTACCGCCGAGTTCTGCATTCAGGAGCAGTGCTTGTTTCTTCAGCGTTATTGCTGTAACTGGGATTCCAGAATTTTTAGCTTGGATAGACCACTCGTAGAGTCGAGTATCCAATTCTTCTGTAACGCATCTCTTTCGTTTTTTCTTACAAAGAATTGGATGTTCAGTTGCAGCTTCAATTCTAGCCTGTTGCTTCTTCCATTTCTGCAGCATCCTTACGTTAACGCCGTATTCTTCGCACACATACTGATAAGGTTGAGAATTCAAAACCTTGAGAATTTCATTTTTTTGCTCGAATGAGTAACTTTTCCGATGCTTCTTCATTTCTTGATCATTCGTCGAGTCGTTGTTCGCATAAAGTTTCTTGGAAATCGTTATTTTGAAGGTTGGTACCTTGTTCTCTGATTCAACGGCCGGAGTTTCATCAGGTTTTTGATTTTCTTCGATAGCGCAATTGTCTTCACAATTTTTAGTTCTTTGTGAATCACTTGTTGCAGAGATATTCGTGTCAATCTCGGTGGAAGTTTCATTATTTGAAACGTCCGGTTTGTTTTCTGTAGGCTCTGCCACTGAATTCTCAGCAAGTTGATTTTGAAGAAACCATTCGTGAAGGCGAGTATGTAAGTCGTCAACGGGAGGAGTCTGATCCTCAGATTCAACTTCATCTTTTTCTGCTTTCCACTGATGAAGCAGGTCTTCATCAACACCATACTTCTGTGATACAAGTTCGTGTGATTGAGTATTCAAGGCATTTAGTATTATATTCTTTTGTTTCAAAGAGGAACGATTTTTACGATCCTCCGATTCCTGCGATTCACTTATTGCTTCGATTCTAGATTCCATCCGACTACAAACGATTTCATCATTCGGAACATCTTCATTCTCAGTATTAGAACACTCTGGTAATGGAAGTGCAGTCACTTGACCTTGAATTTCCCATTCACAACTTCTAGGATCAGATTCTCCAGATTTTTCTCTTTTGTTCAATGAAATTAACTTCTCTGCCGCCGTCTTGAATTTTACTTCTTCGTTCTTCCACTGACGCAGAATTTCCATGTCGATATCAAACTTTTCTGCGACATACTTATAATGCTTAGTTTTCAGAATCTCCAAAATCTCAGCTTTTTCATCGGGTGAGTAATTTTTATTTTTTTGCACATCACTTGTTGCGCTATATTCTGAGTCGGATTCATCGGAAACTCTTTCATTCTTCACGATCGAAGGATTGCTTTCAGAAATTTGAGTAGAGCACCCATGGAGCCGAGTATGCAGATCAACACTGTCAACATCAATTTCATCTTTTTCCATCGCTCCTTTCGGATTAATATCGGGAGTAATTATTTCGTCACTCGAAATCTCCGGTTTTTTTTCAGCAGAAGGTTCTGCCGTGAGCTGAGTTTGAACAAACCACTCATGAAGCCGTGTATGTAAATCATCAGTCTCGTGATGTTCATCTTCATTGACAGCTTCAGTGTTTCCTTTCTTCTTTCTCCACCGATACAACAATTTCTCATCAACCCCATACTCTTGGGCCACCGCGTGATAAGATTGAGTCTCCAGTGCCTTTATAATTTCATTTTTTTGTTCAGAGCTATACTTCTTACGTTGTCTCTTTCTTTCATGATTATCGTCTCTTCCATCGACTCTCGATTCAATTTGATTCGAAAAGTTTTCGTTATTCTTTAATTTCATGCGCTTCTTCCAATTATCCAGCCAACAATCGCTCGCCATGAATTTATCTTTACCGCCGAGTTCTTCATTCAAAATCAATGCTTGCTTCTTTATTGAAGGTCCAGTTAGTAATACCCCAGCATCACGAGATTCGATGAACCAAGTGTAAAGCCTTTTATCCAATTCTTCAGTGAATGATCTCTTCTTTTTCTTCTTACAGAGATTTTTATTCTCCGTAGCAGCTTCGATTTCAGCCTTCTTCTTCTGCCATTTACGCAACATTCTCACGTGAATACCGTACTCCTCTGAAACATGCTGGTAAGGATGGGTTTCAAGGGCTTTTAATATTTCATTTTTCTCCTCGAATGAATAACTCTTACGGTGTTTTTTAGTTTTTTGAGTATCACTTGTTGCATCGACTTCCGATTTAATATCGCTTAAGATACTTTCAGAAGACGAACTTCTACTTAATTTACGTTTCCTCATCATCGTCAGGAATAAACACTGGAAAAGTAAGGTGTCATTTTTAATAATAAATCGTTATTCAGGGATTCGAAGGGAAGGAACAAATTGAGGTTAGTGGCATCTATCAGGTTCACTCGTAATCATTGTTTTTGGACTAATAACTCATGATGAATGGACGTAAGAATGTGTTAGAGATAGATGCGTTTACTTACGGTGAATATTTCATTAAACGGGAGACTTTTTGGTTAAATGGACCGTCCTACGATTTTGTTATTGTTCTCCTTTCGTGCTATCCTCACGCCACACACACCAACAGCTGTTTTCATGATTAGTGGGGGAAGGATTTGAACGAGAAATCTGGAAGCCCACACCCACTAAGATAGCGATGGATGTAGAGGGGTAATATGGACCCGCAATGAGAACTGCACGAAAAAATTAATGAATAATTATTTTTAATATTTGGAGAATTTTGAAAAACGAGGAAATTGTATTGCTGAATTTTTTAGTGGTCTCCCGGAGTTCTCAGGGAAATTAATGGAATTCCTAGAATCGATAAATTTTAGGAGAAAAAGTGACTCGAGGCACAGAAATTTTTGGGATAAAAATATGAAAATTATTCATTTTTTTTCTGGTTTCAGGGGTTTTTTTTTACAGAATTGATTCTAAATCAGTAGTGAATCGCTTGAATGACATAAGGGAAACCACAGCAAATTGAGTTATCAGAGCGAAATAGGGCACCTTAAGAATGACTGAATTTTTGAGCACAGCCCTGACGAACCAGTCGAATCGAGGTTTTTTTTTAGAACGGAGGGAAGTCATTTTCAAACAAAATATTATTTAGGCCTTTCGGAGAGCGATATTTCTTTAACAAATGAATTTTCCCGATGAAAAATCATTTTAAAAATCTGAAAAAACAATCCTACCTCCCTAAAACTAAAAAAACGATGTCATCCGAAAAAAAATTTCAACATAGGATGAAAAATTGAAAAAGCGGGCAAAAATTTTTTATAGAACGTGTAGAAATTTAAATTAAAATTCAGTAGTGTAGATATGAAACGAGATGAATGAATTGAACATGAAAATAATTTCATTGCTCATTAAATAATTAACCAATTACAGAAAAAATTTGCTTCAATTAAACTTCACTTTGGTATTATAGCAATATTTTCACGTTAGAATTTACGCGGTACAAAATGGCGACTTCCCCGTGGCTCGAATATGGCGGACATTGGCTAATCTCTACCTAGAGGATCTCTACTGTCAATGACCTCCAATTTTCATACATTTTTTCATATTAGTTAATTGAATTCAATGAGGTTCATTTCACTTCATCGCGCTTTCCCCAATATACATTTTTTTTTTGAGGTACCTAGTTTTTCTTCGTGCAAAGCGAAGCAAAGCAGTCTAACAAAGCAATATATTGTCGCCCTAGAGCGACAAAGGCGTAAGTGCCATTTTTTAAAAATTTACAAGAATTGAATCTACATTCATTTTTTCATAAGAACACTAACTTACGCCCTTTTATTATTCAGCAAGAAAAAATGGGACTTACGCCCTTTTGAATCTAGGGCGACGACATCATCGCTAGTAAAACGATTGAAAAGTCGATGAATGGGGAGCTCAGCACTAAAGAAAATATTCGCAGATAAATGCCACAGTTCACCCATTTTTTCAGTGACAATTTATCACCTTTTTGTTCACATGTTCGAAATTAAAAACGGAAGTTTAAGTATAAAATTGGCCCATAAACGTTGACACGTTTTACATTCGAAACGGAAGAGAACAGGATCCAATAACTGTTCTGCATTTGATTGTCTCATGCGATCGATACAATTCGATATAAAATTCACAATGTTTACTACTTTTATGATTACGTCAGTTTATTTATTGTAATCCAGAATTTGATACAACGTGATTACATATCAAGAAAATTGTCATTTAATTACGAAAAAAAATGTTGACCAGACAATTAATAATTTGTCTTCAAAAAACTTGGTTAATAATGAAAAAACGTTACATTACTATAAAATCAACTCTTCAAGACAGTGTTGATGAATTCATTAAATTTTTATTTCATGTGAAAATTCATTACTTATTGCAGTGGAATTGGCTCACTCATTTGCATTGGTTCAGCTGGTTCAGGTTTTGGTTCCTCGGGATACTCAAGACCATACAATGCATTGAGGGCTGCTTTAGCAGCAACTTTTTTAGCGTCTTTTTTATTCTTGGCGGTACCAGTATAAACTTTTTCATCAATCTCAACTGAGAGCGTGAAGAGTGTATTTGGTGGATTGCCAGCTCTATTAACTTCCACGTATGTTGTACCAGGTTTCATTTGATTCAGCAGCATAACTGGATGAACTGACAATGCATTTTGGGGAAGTTCTTTCTCAACGGGTGGCTTCGGTTCTGATTTTGTTTTCGGTGGTGTTTGAGCACCCGGACGTGGAATTGGTACAACAGTACCTTGATTCTGCCATTCAAGGAATAGTTTGTAGAGTGCGAAGCTTGCCAATGAACTCCACGGAATTTCATCAGTATCGTCTACTGTCATTGGAGTTGCTGTTGTAGATTCAGAAACAGTAGTTTCAGTTCCTTCCGCATTTTCTTTCGGTGCAGAAGTTTCCTCGGTTGGTGTTTCTTCTTCCGCTGTTGTTATTCCCTGAGCCTCATTTTCAGCATCAGTACGCGCTTTGTTGGCTGCCGCTGTCATTTTTTCGAGAAGGAGACACTTGAGTGCGTTCTCAGCTGCATTTTGACGTGCCAAAGGTTTTGACAATCCCTGACCAACGTACGTTTTGCCATCCAACTGAAAATTAGGAGTACTTTGATAAATATTCATTGAGATTTAAAAGATTTGATGTTTTACCTCTGCGTGAACCAGGAAAAGAGAATTTGGAACTGCTTGGGACTCTGGGAAAGTAAATTGTACCCCAGCCTTCATCTCGTTGAGAACCATTATGGCATTCTTTGGCATGAGGGTCTTCCTGAGACGCTGATTCATTCGCAAGCGCCTGAGTTTACGGTTGACTTTAGCTAAAATGAAATATCTCATTAATCATCACTCCAAGTTTATTATTTTCTTCAATGATTTGTGGATTATTATCAGAATTATTGTTCACATTGATTTCTCAGTCTCTCCGTTGACCTCAACAGATACTAAACAACCTGGAGATCAGTGGGGATTATGAGAGTCTTCAAATTTGCGCAGTGATTTGTCATCAGAGTAAAGAAAAAAAATGGAGAATCAATACTAATACACTGAAAATTTTTATGACTATCATCGAAAGAGTGTGAACACATTTTGGCAAATACAGATTAAATGGCTCAAAATCATTGCAATTTTTTAAGCAAATAGTCTAAGAGCATAATCCAAAAAAGACATAATTTTACAAATATTTTTCCAAAACTATTAAATTTAGGAAAGTTTATCAAGAGTTTTATCTTACAGTGGATTAAATGTTCTACAAAAATGCTTTCTCGATGCATTTCTCCATCTCCACTTATTCTAGAGATTATATCGTCGCCGTAGAATCAAAAGGGAGTAAGTGCCGTTTTTTCTTACTGAATAATAAAAGGGCGTAAGTTAGTATTCTTATAAAGAAATGAGAAGATTCAATTTCTGTAGATTCTGAAAAAATGGCACTCACGCCCCTTGGATTCTAGGGCGACGATATGCAGTATAGTCTACATGAAACTTCATTGACTCCGGAACTGAATGTTCCCCTAAATTTAACAAATCTCTAAAAAAAAGAAAAACTTCAGTTTTACTAACTTCCTTGAACTTTGTTTCGCTTCCATCTTGGAATATCGCTGGTCTCTGAAAATCCATCAGCTTCCACTGAGCCTTCCTCAAACTCCATTGTAGTTTCCAGACCTGGGATAGTCACAGTTGGCGTTGTGGCTTGTACATTGCTAAGACTCATATTCAAATTCTGAGCTGCGGTAGTTTTGACAGCAGGTGATGCCTGAACTGATGGTGCTTTTTCCGGAGTTTGCTGCTGCTGCATTTGCATTTGCTGTTGAATCTGTTGTTGCTGCATTGCGAGTTGTTGTTGCATTTGTGGCATAGGTTTCGGGGTGGATTGCTGAGCTGGTTTTTGGGTTTGTTGCGTCTGCGCGATTTGCCGTCCAGGCGTTTGCTGTCCCTGAACTTGCGCGGGACTCGCTGGTGTTTTCGCTTGTGGGAACTGAAATAAAGAGTGGGTGGGTTCGTTCTGCTACACAAGGAACCTCTACGGTTGTACTCTCCCACCAGGGCCCAGGGCGTCTTTAGGGTCATTTAATTGAGGGCAACAAACGTCTCAACCACGACCATATCGCATAACACGGTTTTTTAAAAATATTTGCTATATTAAATTTTCATGAAGGAAAATGTTTGAAGATCTTAAGGATACTATTAAAATTCAAGGAATTTGATAGAAAGACAGAATACTTTCTTCTATTTTCAAATATTCATTTGATTATCCAATCGCAATATTTCATTAGCAAAGTGGTAAATTTAAACAAAATTTATTAATTTTATTTCACGACTTTACCAGTGATTTCAACGAGAGAATGAAATTATCAAACATTTTCCTCCATTTTCTCGAGTTCTCCCCATATAAACCTTTGAGTAATTCAATGAACGAAGAAATTTGTTGTAACAATGTTATGCTAGGTGAGGTCAGACGACGAACTTGCCCCTGGTGACATGTACCTCCTCGGTATTGTTGTATAGCTACTTTTTGACGCCTGCTTTGTGCATAAGCAGGAATAGGGGATACCGAAGTATGGTAATTAGTACATGCATTGAATTTACAACCATGAAACAAAAAACGACATTTATCCATTTTATTCGTCAAGACAGTTCTCACGTGAAAACTCAATAGAAAACTAAAATTTGAGGAATAAAAGAACAAATTAATGAAATTCGATTGATTATTGCCAATAATCAATGGATTTTTAAACTTACGGAATTATTTCCAGCTTGGAATGCGTTTGGAGGATTCAGAGTTGGTCCTCGTACTGTAATTAAAACAAAAAAAAATGTATGTATTTCAGTGACTGTCGGCCATTTTATGATGCCGGTGGAATTATTGATTATTTACGCCTTCCAACAAAATGAATTCAGGTCATGAAGCCAAAGGAATTATGTGGATAATTCTGAAGACGTCAAGCCTCTATTTCGATATTTCAATTTTACGTGACAAATTATTAGTTGTAATGAATTCTAAGAAATAATAAATTGATAATTACCGAAATTCGTATTTTGTTGTGGTTGGCTTCCTCGGCTTCTGGTGTACATGATGAAAGTAAAATAATGGATTTCTTCTATTCGGAAATAGCGAAGGAAAGATTAGATTGGAATATATCCCACTTTACTGTATAAAAAGATAAGAATGATATGAAGAGGCGTATTATGAGGTGGCGTCTTAAAAATGTTAGGCGTCTTGAGGCGATGACGAACGATCGGTCACTGGCGTGAAGCCACAGAGGAGACCGGAAGCTACGTCAATTGCAGCGACCTCTTTGATTTTTTGATCGTAGGGCGGGAAATCTCCCATTTTTTTGAATAGTGCCAAAGATTTCGTGCACTGAGAAAAAAAATCTAGTATTTAGTAATTCGGTGTTTTTGCCAAAAAATGTCTTCATTGTTGGTGAATTTTTTCGAATTTTTGCGCGAAGGCCTTCAGTCCTAAAAAAATTCTAAATTCTTCTGTCTCGAGGGCCACCTTCCCCTAACCTTTTTGAATATAAAATAGAATAAAAAAAAATATCCTAACTATATGTATAATTAATTTT
>JABSMS010020740.1:0-11241 GCA_018902275.1 Aleiodes sp. PSUC_FEM 10030003
ATAAAGAAATATTAATAAAATTCAAATAGATCCTTTTTTTTTATTTTAATCCTGAACCGTGAAAAAAAAGGTTTTTCCATAATGACAGTCGAATAGAATGATTTTAAAATAATCGTAAATCACACGCCGAATGGAATTCTTTAGCTATTAATGTCGGCAAAGACTAAAGCGAGAAAAAAAAGCACAACACAAACTGTAATTAATTATTCCTGCTCCAGTAGAAATGCAGTTAGGAGGAAAGGCACACAGTAGAGCGTCATTGCATATACATACGAAAAAGCGCCGGCTGTATTAAACAGCAGTAGTTTCGGAAGAAAAAGAAGCAGTAGCTTGGGAGTCCAGAGGGGTTGAAAACAGGAAGGCGAAGGAGATACGCTCTAATGTGGATACAATGGCCGACAGTTGGTGCTGCCGGTTTCTACTTGGTCCATTTCGATGCTTTTTACAGTATACGCTAGCAATTTCTTTTCTGAGGATAAAAATCTCGGGACGAATATAAAAAAAATAGAATATATATAGCAGAAGAAGCGAGACAGTCTACTACTATAGTGCGGTCGTTAGCTAGGGGTGCACACTGTGGGCAAAGTCAGTCGCGAAACGAGAACGAGGCCGGCTTAATTATGAGAAACGTTAGAGCTGAGGAAACAAGATGAGGGGAAAAAAGAGTGAAGGGGTTTAATTGGCAAGCCGGGATACACACTGCCAAACGACCGACGTTTTACGTTGGATTCTTCCACTTTGGTACTTTCATTGTAATTTTCTTTTTTTTTTTTGTTTTTTTTTGCAGTATATTTTTATTGAGGAAAAAGTTATTAGTTTCTTTGGATAATTTATTGGGGCAAATGGGGCAAAATGGGGGTGTAACGATTTTGTGAATGGGGTCATTGGAAAGCGGGAATGTATGAAAATGGTCTTAGGAAATTTTATTTGATTTTTATTTTGGAAGATTCATGGGCTTTAGGGGAAATTCGAGAAAAACGTTTTCGGAATTTTTAGTTTTTCGGGAGTATCTTCGGTTCTGAGTATCGCAGTACTTTAGAGGCGATGGCAAATAAAATTTGAAATCATCTGCTATAAATTTCATTTTTTATGAATTAATTTTGAATAGAAATTAATGGAGTTATCGTTGATTTTGTCAAAATCAGTTTTTATCATCTATCTTCGACAATTTTCGTCGTAAATTGATTTGATTTTAGTGAAATCGATGGGAAATTTACTCAGCTTTGATTTGCAGATAAGCATAGCTCACTGTAACAATTAGAATGCGAGATTTTTGGAAAAAACTAGCTTTTTCATTGATTTAAAGCAGAAACAGCGCATTTTTCGAGGAAAAACCGAAACATTCGAGTTTTCATAAAATTTCCCGAGAAAAAAATTTCCATTTTTCCCACCGGCAATACTAGAAAAACTTTCTCTCAAGCTCCATCGTAACCATGAAATCGAAAAAGAAAAGAATTTCAAAACAAATATTTAAAACGTAACGATAATTTTCCATAAGAATTCAATGAAAGAAATCCCACATTCTCTTTCAGAGTAATAGGTATATCCTCAACTGTCTCCGGAGTCCGTAAAAACCGGCAGTACAATTTTCTCTCCTCTTTACCCTTTTCCCTCCGTCCTTCATATGAGAATAGGAGCAGTGCTACTGAATTTTCGATGGAAAAGAGTATAGATGAAAGATACAATGTATATATGTGTATAGGCCATTTGGTAGATCCTAATGACATAGTCGGCTTTGCCACGCGCCATACCAGGATAACCATAATGGTTTTATACGTTTCACTTACTCCTTAAACTCCTTTATATCCTTACCTTTCCTGTATTCCTCAATTTTCCGTTTTTTTCTTTTCTTCTGTACTTTTTCTCGCGTGTCGTTTCCGTCCTCCATTCATTTTATTTAAAAGCCTCGTCACGCCATCAATATATATGTCTGGAGGATACACGTGCCGTCAGAGTATCAAAGCGCTTCGCAGCTTATCGCCGTCTATATATTTCATAACTCTTGGGAGAGGAAAAGAAGAGAGATTGAAGATGGAGGAGAAGATAGAATGGAGGAGAATTTCATTGCGAATATTTCCGAAACGAGTGGCCTTAGTGAAAAATGCCGGGAAAGTTTTTTTGTAAAAAATTTCATAGGCTACAAAAAAGGTCTCTTGATAAATTCTTGTACATCTGATAGTTTTGGAGATATTTGTAAAATAATCAGAATATTGAAGAAAGCGATTGAAAAATTTCGCAGTAGTGATTCTCTAATTTTTTTTTTTCAATTGGGTCATGTGAGGTGCAGCGAGATTCAAGTGGAGACCTAAAAGAAACTCGGCCAATATCCGTAACCAATTTTTTGCTCCCGATATAATGCCAATATTGGCACAATATAATATGCCAATAATGCCCAAATGTCTCTGGCTAATATTGGCGCCCAATATAATGCCAATATTGGCCCAATATTGCGTGCCAATAATGGCCCAATATCAATGTTGGCACTCGATATAGTTCCAATATTGGCCCAATATTGGCACGTCGTGACGTCCCAATATTGGGCCCTTGTTGGTCCAATATCGCAGCCAATATCGCAAATGTCGGCACCAATAACGAGTCAATAATGGCTGTTTTTCCTCTCCCTCCTAGGGTAGGTGCTTCATTGTTAAACTTTTTGCATCTATTTGAAAAGTTCACAGCCCCGCGTCGGTTGAATTAGAGAGTCACTACGAGATTATTTCGGGGATATCTCTGAAAAGAGTGTCTTTGTAAGAGAATGACAGGAGATCGTTTTTGCGAAGAAATTCGCGAGCTAAAAAAAGATAACCTGAAATTTCATCGAAAAACCTAAAGCTTTCGACATATTCACAAAAAAACAATAAAGACTTTTATTGATACAAATTTGAAAAGCTTTTTTGCAGAGAATTTCATTTCCTTCGAAAAAGTCTTTTGATGAATTTCTGTAAACGCAATATATATAAAATTATCAAAGAAGATAATCCGTAAATTTTGCAGTAGTGACTCTCTAATTTCACGTTCTTTAATCGAATAATTTGATGCGCAAGGGAAGAAACTAAAGCTCTTTGTGGTCATAATCAAGGTGATAGTACACTTGCGTCTCATTGCAATATCTTTTGCTTCTATTTTAAGACTTTACAGCCCGGCGTCGGTTGAATTAGAGAGTCGCTGCTGAACTATTTTGCGAATATCTCTGAAACGAATCGGTTTAGGAGAAAATGTGACGAACGCTTTTGTGTGGAGAATTTTGAAGGCCACAGAAAAGATCTATTGATTAATTTTCGTATCTATAATATTTCAGCGAAATAATCTGCTTTTGATTTGCCAACTTACTTTATTCTATCACTTCACCACAAAAACGTAAAATATTAATCAAATAAAAATGATTACTATCGAAGCGATTGTATAAAAAATCGTCAACCAATCAAAAATGAAAGAAAAATCAACAAAATCAATCGACAATTAATATTGACAATGGAATAAAAATAATCGAAATATTTTTATCTGTTTGAATTTCATTAAAAAAATATTAATAAATTTCTTTCACGTTCAAAAATACATATTTAACTCGGAAAGTTCAAACAGAACGCTTCAGTAAACGTTATCAGCTTTTTTTGTTCCCTCGAATGTAGAATGTAAAAAAAAGGGATTGAATTTTTGTGCGATAACAAAAAGAAGGAAAAAATTGCTGTGTAAGCTTTATTCACAGTGTGAATATCAAACACATGTAGACGTAAAAGAGACGCAGTGGTGAAAAATTTTTATGTAAAAAAATTTCACTGTCAATTTTTTTATGATCGAACAGGATAGAAGAAAATTAGGCTTTTTTACTTCTTTTTTCTTCTATTTATATTACATGCGATGAAAAATGAACAAAGAGCTTGGATAATTTTTTTTCGCTCGAAATATTTTTAATGCGAATTTTACTTTGATCGTTAGTGGAAAAAAATTCCGGCATAATTCTTCTTTTTCCGTCCAAATTTATGAAGAGTAGCATTCATTATCATGCATTAATTTTTTTTTCAAATAATACATTAATTCCACAAGTAAATTAAAAAAGTTAGTTGGAACAGAAAATGAAAATTAGTTTATTACCGTGTAATGCAATCAATGTGCTTGAATGATTCGTGATTAAATTTCACTCTCGAGAATTCATTAAATGAAATTAAAGAACGCGTGAGCTTTTAACAAAAATGTCCTTTCATTTTAGATTAGAAATCTTAATAGGTAGCAGTTATCTACTTTGCTAGTTTTCTCCTCTTCTTTTTGTTCAGGGCTCTCCAACCTTTTCCATAAGGCATGAGATGGGAAAAAAGGAGCTTATCACGATCTCACCCAAAACATTTAATTATTCTTTGGAAGAGTTCCTCCAGTGCAATTCTATGTATCCTAGCTTTCTACTCTTTCACAGTTGTATAAAAGCCGGAAATTCAATTTTTTTTTCCATTCTCACACTACAGAATTATTTTTCAAACAAAAACCACCAGAAATCACCGACAATCGCAGAAAATCAGTTAAAAAAAGACTAAAAAATTGTAAAAATGACTAAGTCAGCAGAAAATCATCAAAAATCACGGAAGAATACTAAACTTTATTGAAAGTCACTGGAAAATCACGAAAAATGTCTGAAGATTCGTAGGAATTACAAGAAAAATCAATAAAAATTACCTAAAATTACTTAAGGAGATTGGCTACCACTTTCAAAGTAATGAAAGAATTTTGAAAAAATTCATGCAGATAGATTGAGTTATATCAAAACCATCTCATTTTTTTTCAAAATTTTTCTCCTTGTTTTCGCGTCATTAATAATCACAATTTATTCTTATGCACGAGCTCTGGTAGAAATCCATTTTAGCACGAAATCTATGTTACCATCTGAGTAGATAACGCAGTTTCCATGATGAAATGGATTTCTTCCGAAGAGCTCATGCAGAAGAATCAATTTTTATTATTAATCACTCTGAAACGAGGAAAAGGAAAACTTTGAAAAAATTCGGAGGGTTTTGAAATAACTTAGTCTATCTGCACAAATTTTTAAAAAATTCTAGCATTACTTTGAAAGTGGTACCCAACCTGTTTAAGGGGTTAGGGTCAGTTAGGAGGCCAGAAAAAACATTTTTTTCATGATTTTTTCGTCACAACATACCGATTTGCAACCGAGTTATAACCGATCTCTGAGCTATCAAACGAAAAAATACTTTTTTAGGTTTCTCTGGACTGAATCATCTGTTATCAAATTTGTTTAGGGAATCGTTAGTTTAAATTAATGAAAATTGAGTCAATTTCTACAATCATGAAAAAAAATTACTTTAAAATTGGAAAATTCGTTCGGAAATTAAAAATTTTCGGAAGTCATTAATTCCAATTTTTTAATTTCCTGTTGTTTGAATCTTTCTGCCTTTTCTCCACGAAAATTTCGAGATACTTCGAAAACACCGTTATCCCTGCAGAATTGACTCTCGCTTTCCCACTGAATTCGCTACTCCAATATTCCTCTTAAACCAAATATCGTCCTTCATTCTTTCTTCGAGATAAAAAAAAATTATTCAATAATAATTCTCTATAAAAGCAATTTCCGGTTAACATAATAGAAAAATACTCCTCTGAACATTTTTTTTTGCCCCTCTGCACATTTGCTGTAAAATTCAAACAAAAATATACCTTTATTCACCCAGAATATCCGTCTTTCATTGACGTCACGCGCGTAAAATACCATTGAAAAAATCACCACTCATCGAAATCATCTGCAACGTGCATGCCCTCTTTTTCCATTCAATTTTCTCGTCACCTTCGCATATAGAAATTACATTTCATAGCTGATAAATTACAACAAAAAGTCATTGAGAATTGTTAAAACTTCTTTGTCACTGTGTCACCACTCGTAACGTTCAATTTACTTGGCAGCATCAATCTTATTCCGTTTTATTTGATACCATACCATACCTCTCTCTCCCTCTCTATCCACTATCCCGTAGACTTTTTCACCTCGTTTTTTAAATTTATTTTCATTTTATTTTACACTCTACTAGAGAGAGAAAATTTCACATTTTCCGTAGCTCCAACATTGGAAGACACTGGCAAAACAAAATGCAGCCGTTTATATCCTATATTGAATAGCCGTCTATGTGATGGCACAGTGTGTGTGTGTGTGGGTCTGTAACCTATCGTTCAACTTGCATAACTGGCAGGCTCACTTCTTTTACCTTTCCTCATCCATCAACAACCTTTACGTAATCACGTCTCTCGTTAACGTTCTTTTTATTCCAGTTGCACTGAAATCGTTATCGAAGAGCAATTAATTCCCCTAGGTTTATTTCATCTTTTTTTTCAGAGAGAAGAGCTCTTCCACCGTCTTTTCATTATCATTGTTATGATTTTTTTCATTCAATGTACATTGTGCTTTTTTTTGAATTGAAGTCATTTATTTCGTTCGATCGCTTTTAACGGAGTTTTTCACACTTCGGGCCATGGTTTTCAACGCGGATATGTTCAGAATGAGTCGATCTAGAGAAAAATGTCATGAGATCTTTTTTGTGGGGAATTTTATGGGCTAAAAAAAAGGTCTCTTGACGAATCCTCGTAAGCCTAATAGTTTCCGAGATTTTCCGGAAATAATAAGCATCAGAAGTCGATTCAAAAATTTCATAGTGATTCTCTAATTTTACATTCTTTAATTGCGTAATGTGATGCGCAGTGAGATTGAAGGAGAGACATGGAGATCCGTCGTGATTGTAGAGCTATCCATCGCTGTCGCTTTCGCTCCTATTTGAATACTTCACAGCCCCGCGTCGGTTAAATTAGAGAGTCGCTACGAGATTATTCCGCAATTATCTCTGAAACGAGTAGGTTAATAGAAAAATATCATGGAATCTTTATTGTAGAAAATTTCAAGGACTACAAAAAAGGTTCCCTGAGAAATTCCCCGAAAAGCAATTATTTCGGAGATATTCACGGAACAATGAAAATAGAGGAATTACTTGGAAAAGTGTGGGGTCATTCTATTGCGAATATCTAGAAAACGAGTCGGTTTGTTTTAAATTCTCTGCAAAAGAGCTCGGTTGATAAATTCCAGTGAACACAATAATTTCCGAGATACTGGCGGAATGATGAGGATATTCAAGGAGTCAATTCGAAAATTCCGCGTTACTGGTTCCTTATTTCTACGTCCGTTAATTGAGTAATGTGACGCGCAGTGATAATGAAGGGGAGAAATGGAAATTCTTTGTGGTTTGAGTGCTATCCATCGCTGTCCCTTTCACTTCCATTTAAATATTCCACAGCCCTTCGTCGGTTGAATTACAGAGTCACTGCGAGATTATTTTGCAAATATATCGCTCAAACGAATAGATTGGTGGGAAAATATCACGAGACCTTTTTTGTAGAGGATTTAAAGGGCTACAGCTAAGGTTTCTTCAGAAATTTCCGAAAAACTATTCGTTTCGGAGATATCCACGGAATAATAAAAATATTAAATGAGTCAATTCAAAAATTTCGCATTATCAATTCTCTATTTTGACGTTCTTCAATCAAGTAATATGACGTGCAATAATATTAGAGGGGAGAAATGAAAATCCTTCGTGGTTATCGTGAAGGCAGTACCGCGCATGCGCCTCACTGCCGTCTCTTTCACTCCCACCTGAAGACTTCACAGCCCCGCGTGGGTTGAATTAGAGAGTTACTGCTACATTATTTTGCAAATATCTCAGGAACGAGTTTCAGGAAAAATGCTAGGAGAGCTTTATTGTCGAAAATTTTGTGGGTTATAAAAAAGTTCCGAGGATGTCAAAAACGCAACATTACATAATTAAAAAAAAAAGAAAAAAAAAAGTTCCCTTCACAATTCCTCGTAAAAACCAATAGTTTCTGAGATATTCCCCGAAACGAAGGGAGTAGAGGGATACCTTGAAAAATTGTTGAGGGATTATTTTGCGAATATCTCGGGAACGATTGGGTTTATCTAGAATTTTCAAATGACCTTTTTTGTTGAGAATTCCATAAGAAACTGAAGCTCTTTGTAGCCATGGTAAGCGCAGCAGCGCGTATGCGCCTCGTTGCTACATCTTTTACTTCCATCTAACGACTTCACAGCCCCGCGTCGGTTGAATTAGAGAGTCAATGCTAAATTTTTCTGGAAGTATCTCTGAAATGAGTGGGTCTAGGAACAAATTATACAAGAGCTTCATTGCAGAAAATTTTATGTTACAAGAACGTTTGTTGTTACAATGGTTCCTGAGATATTCACGGAATAATGAAACTTTAATTGTCAAACTCATCTTTTTTCATATGAATCGTCAACTAATCAGAAGACAAATAAAAAGTCAATGAATAATAATTGATTGGGATATATTTTCTCTCCTCCTCGAAAAAAATTTCTTGATTGGGCGATATTGAAAACTCCCCATCAATTCATGGATTATTCAATTTATATTCACAAAAAAAAAATTGGAAATAATGAAATGTATTTTCCATTGTTATCCCTTCGCGTTATTAATTATTTCAGTGAGGAGACAATTTATTGAATTTTTTTCTCTTCAAGTACTTTATTGCATTTCGTCTCACTTTACACGAGACTGAATAATCTGATTGGATTTCGTTCTAGTTAATTCCGAATGCTGGATCGCTCAATTGAATTGATAAATCGTTGAATTTTTCGATTTTTTCGCATGAGTGGATTAATAAAATTCAGGTAATAAAAGTGAGTCTCTTTCATTGTCCCAGCCATCGGATTCTGACCTTCCCCAAACGGCAATTTATACGAGAGTGTGTATCCAGAGGGGGATGATCGTTCAGCCAAGTACATTCTTGGATGAGTAACTCCGTGTAAACATTAACCCAAAATTTCTGATCGTGCTGGTCGGTTGATAAATCGCTCTTTATCTCAAAATCTATCGGTTGTTGATCGAGGTCAACATCAACAATAACACAGGACGGTACACTTTGCGGGGAAAATTATTGTCCAGATTGGTAAATAAATCAGGCAAAAATGTTGGTGCAAAAATTCGACACCGGATCTAGAGATAAAACATCTTGTATTTTTTATTCGAATTTGTTATTTGAGGCTTGATTCAAGACTATTATGGACTTGGTTTACGAACGCCGGGTTAAGACTGAATACACTTGATTCATGTCGGAAAGAGGCTTGTCAAGTGAATGGCAAACTTGATTCAAGTCGGCAGTAGGATCTAAGCCAGAAAATCGCTTGATTCAAGTCGAAAAGAGCTTGATTCGAAACGGAAAATGCTCGATTCGAGTGAAAAATAAGTATGATTCAAGTCGAAGAAACTTCTTAATTCAAGTTGGAAGAACGACTTGATTCAAGCTGAAAAAGGCTTTATTCAATCCGGAAAAAACTTTATTAAAGTCAAGAATAAGAAATGAACTTGATTCAAACCGAGAGAGAGACTTGCTTAAAACCGGAAGAGAGACTTGATTCATGCCAGAAGTGGCTTGATTCTGAGTGGAAATAGTTTGCTGCACGTCGGCGAAATGACTTAATTCAAGTTGAAAGTTCAACTTGATTCAGCCCGGAAGAGGAGTTTGATTCGAGCCGAAAGTGACTTGATTGAAGTTGGAAATGAGTTTCGTTCAAGTGAAAGAAATGACTCAATTCAAGTCGGAAATAAGCTTCATGCATGTACGAAATATTTCTTTCAATTCAGAAAAATCTTTTGATTCAAGCAAACTTTGTGGTTTTATGAAATTTAGATAAGCGGGCTGTTCGTCTTGAATCAAGTCCATCCACTCGAATCAAGACGATTCGATTCACACGAGTTTTTCTACCTGAATCGAACTGCTTTTTCCATGACCAAGTGAAAAAACGCGGAATTTTGGTTTGGCCTTGAGATTAGTGTTTCACGAATATCTCGAAATCCAAACGAGATAGAGAAATTTCCATCAGAGCCTCAGTGATTTTTCTTTTCTCCATTACTTACCGCGTTATTTCCAAAAAAGGAAGATCGCGTGAATTTTATTCAAAAAAAAATTCATCAGTTCGACATTAAGCACAAGGGGATAAGCAATAGCGCAGGAATAAGAAGCCACGTGTATACTTGATGCCTCGGCTTCTTCGTTTCATCCCACGAGAATGTATATACAATCTACTATCCCTAACATGATACTACCCACGAGACATAAAGATGGATCGTAAATGATCCTGGGGGTGTGAGAAATGCAATGTAGTAGAATGTGTATACACTCTCGCTCCATTACGTCAATGAGGTAACGGCACGCTGACCACCGCAGATGCTACCCTAACCAGTTACTTAGAGACAGAGGAGCCCAAGGATACAGAGTTTACTTTTCTGTAACACTGTTAAGACCAGGTGTTAGAGTAATTTATTCTTCAACACGGAACTTTACGGAGTTTCTGTGAATTTGAGGCTAAGTGATGTTCAATAATACCCTCGAGACTGCTAAATTATACCATCGCCCTAGAGTCAAAAGGGCGTAAGTGCCTTTTTTTTAAATCTACAAAAATTGAATCTACATTCATTTTTTCATAAGAATACTAACTTACGCCCTTTTGATTCAACAGTGACGATATTGTTCGGTGGCGATAACATATTTCCCAAATTTTCCGATGAATTTCGAAAAATTTGGGATTAAAATTCTTTGTTCTTCAAAAATTGCATGACACCATTGGAAAGGCGAAGAAATTTACGCTGGAGAATGCTCCAAATAAAATCGACTGGATTATGCCATTTTGAGCCCTAAATTCTCGATTCTTCTGAATGCATCGAACGCAAATTTTCCATCTTTAATAATAATTTTTTGAAAATTTTTCTTTTTCTTCTGAATCAACTATGCGAAAAAGTAATATTTTCTGCATTTGTGACTAAAACTACTGTTTGGTAATACCTCCACGTAAAATTCACTTCTCTATGCCTGTGGAATATGCCTAAATCAGCACTTTTCTGCACTAGTTCTTGAAGATTGTTTGTTAATGATTACCGGTGCATAATGCACTAGTGCAGAAAATTATTCGCTTACACACACTTTACAACCATTCAAATAAGTAATATTACCTGCACGTAAAATTCACTCTTTCATCCGGGTGAAACGTGTGTAAAGTAACACTTCTCCGCACTAGTGCGTAAAGTAATACGTTTTTGCACTAATGCGTAAAGTAACACTTTTTCGCACTGGTGCGTGGAGTCTCTATAAATTTGAGGCTAAATGATGCTCAATGAACCCTCGAGATCGCTAAATTATATCGTCGCCCTAGAGGCAAGAGGGCGTAAGTGC
>JABSMS010020751.1:0-11237 GCA_018902275.1 Aleiodes sp. PSUC_FEM 10030003
AAAAAAGTGGTTGAATTTACTGAATTTTGTTCATTCAAATAGTTAATCTATTTGAATTAACAAAATTTAGTAAATTCAACAACTTTTTTGATTCATACAAAAAAATATTTTTCAAGAACCAATGGCAGAAATATTTGATTGTTTTTACCACTATTTTTCTCTCAGTGAAATTACACAAATTTCTGCTACCCAATTTCATGAAAGAGAAGTGTTAAATCTCAATAAGTTTCAAGAATTTCAAACTATTTGATTGAATTAGAGATTGAATCAATCAATTCATAGATTAAAAAAAAAATCTCAATTCAACTATGAACGATTGCAGGAAAACTTCACTGAAAATGAAGAGTACTATTTTTTGACATGAAAAACTATTCAAAAGCACTTGAAAAAACGTGAAAAATAAAAATTGAAAAAACAGCGATCTACTCATAGGACCCCCCCCCCAAATTCTACGCAGAAGGCGATCTCCTCATAGATCCAAAAACAAAGGATTCCTTCGACATTCCAAGGAATTGACAGAACCAAAGACTTTTCATCCGTGCATAAATTCGCTGAGCTCATTTCCCATCGATTAAACTCATTTTCAATTGACTTGAAGGAAATTCCTAGTTTTCTACTAGAAACGTCGGAGAAATTATGACGCTACTTTCTCTTGCACATTCCTCAAAACTATTATCTCCAAAGAGGAAGATTCTTCGAATTCTAATGGAGAACCTCCCCAGTCGCTTTCCTCTATATTCGACCTTGTAAACTGAAGAAAGTCATTCTACATTTGCGCAATTACCATCTCTCATCCACCAAACTATTCTGATCCCGTTGAATCCGCAAATAATCCATACCATGAATGTTTGAAGGAAGAAATTGCACAAAATTGGTACTAGAATTGAAATCAGATTATCGATGCATCAGTAAAATGAATGTTCATCGATTTGAAATCAGTAATCGAGTACAACGAAAGTGTTGGAAAAGGATTGAAATTGAGTTTATACTCTAAATCGAGTGGTTGGCCTGGCTACATTCCAAATACAGTAGGAACAGGAACAGACTAGGATATAGTTATGGGATACACGGAAACTGGAGGTGAATGAGGAAAATAAAAAGAAACAAAGAGAGCAATGAGGAAAAGAGAACGGGACAAGGCCCCGACGTATCTCCATCAACGATTTTCGAAGAAAAAAAATAACATAAAAAATAAAGGAAAACCAGGTCTTTACTGAAGTCCCGTCTGCACAAGAAGCTTCATCCTGATTCTATTTCTATGTTGTCCTGGAAATTCCAAATAGTCGAGTCTCTTGGAGGATAAGAGAGAATAAGAAAATGGAGCAATGTTAACAGAAAAAGAGGCAAATCTCGTAGTGTCTAGATAACGGTAGTCCAGTGGGACACGGACAGGATTCTTGTATTATTCCTTTATTTTTTCCTCGTTCTTACCTTCTTTATTTTTTCACGGAATAAGGAAGTCGACTGTACCAACTTCGATATTCAGTAGACCGTAAGACAACAGAATCCGTATATAAATTCAGTGAGTAACTCTGTTTTTGCCTTTTGTTTTTTTATTGTGCTTTGATTTTGTTCCTATTATCTTCAGTTGCTCCCTCCCTTTCTCTCTTTTTCTCTCCACTCGGTTTTAATTGCAATTCTAGCGCACTACTTATTGTTTCCCCATGTAGACAGAGTATATTCTGTACCATGGTGTTTAGTGGATGCTGATTCTCCAACCAGGACAGACAGAGTGAAGGTAAATGGAGAAAAAAAGTTGAAAAAATAACGAGAGAGAAGAAATGAAAATGAGAAGAATAAGAGAGATGCAAGTACCGTAGTTTCAGAATTGTTGTGAAAACGTCTTCCATATGCACGAGATCTCGCGACAGAGCGAGCTTCGATATTCACCAGAATTGTTATAGAATTGTAGATCGGGCTCACTAGTGAGATCGCAAAACGAAGGAAAAAAAAACTAGAAAAAAACGTTATTCGCTCTTCTTTACCTCTTACCACATTGTGTATACAGTTGGCTATCTATTTAGTGGGGGAAAGCAACCTTCTGTAGTAATGGTAAGAGTGCTTGATTCTCATTTGTTTCAAACCTTTTTTCTCTGGTTGTAGGTTAGTTTTACACTGCATCGACGTAGTGTCGCACAAATCGAAAACGCCATATGATAGTATGATGGTTAAAGACGACTGCATTTCCCCGAAATTCTGAAAATTCGAATTCCCAACATTCTAATAAAATTTCTATTAAGCCATTGGATAGTTTTGTATTTCGGTGCATTGCTTACTTTATCGAGAATGAAATTTTCAATTGGATACAAGAAGCATACGGCCTCTGTATACGCTTATATTGCTTAATCTTGGCAATATTCGCTTCTTGGCGACGATGATAGTGAAAGAAGTAGGCGCACATATATACATATATAAACGTAAGTGATGTTGGGACACAGGTAGAAGATGGGTAGTGGGTAAAAGCCTGTGGAAGAGGCCAATGGCAATTCGCTCGTGCTGTTGCTTTTTCATTTCACGGCTTGGCGCGTCTTGCATTTTAATCAATGTTAACGTGACTCCAGGCAAACAGCCTGTACTGCTACGATATCCGATGAATATCCTTGACTGCTAACCATTTATTGATCTTAGGTAGTAGTTGGCTCGCGTGAGAATGGGAGAAGGAAAGAATAATAATAAAAAAATGAAAAAAAATGAGAAAAATCCTAATAATAAACTCTAATTACATTAAAGATAATCTGAGGTGCAAATGAAGGCGAAGTGTGCACCAGAACAGTATTATAATCTTAATGAAATTTTATGATTCAATGTGATTTCATAAATCTTAAAATTTCATGAGAGTAAAAACAGGATTCATATCACCGTTGAAGCCGTTATTTCTATTCTCCATGAAATAATATTCAATGTAGTTGAAGTTGTATGGTATAAAAAATCACTGAGAAGTACTGGGGTAAGTGAAGAGAAGAATAAACTCCGAGAGTCTGATGGACGGAGAGGTAAAAAAACTTTGATAGTTCCTTTGTCTAGAAGAGCATAGATGGTGTAGACAAAAAAGGGCGAAATGCGAGACAGTGTACTTTGAAGTTACAGAGACAAAAACTCTGGATTTTTCGAGAAAAAAGAACGAGGAACTCATGAAGAACTAGCCAACTGAAAGCATCAAGTTTTGGAGGAATGCACGACAAAGTTGTTGATGGTTTGAAATAAAAAGAAGATTCGAAGATGCGAAAGAAGTGGAGGATCCTTAAATTCCGGGAAACTGTTCGATCATCGTTGCTGATATTTTCGCATTCGATTTGTGGTTCCAACGAATTAGACTAAGCTCCTGGCGAGGTTAGGAGGAGGAAAAAATTGGCTTTACAAGAATTGGTCAAGACGAGATTTACAGGATGAGAAGAAAAGACTAAGGGGATGAACCTAGCCGAGTTTAGTTTCATTGTTGACTTGCCAAACGACAGAGTAGTACGAGAGTTTTGCATAAACCACAGTGACACAGTTTGCTTTCGCACAATCGATATATACTCCTACAATATGTATATGTATGTAGTATTCTATGTATCGTTGAACCCTGGGTTTCACGATTCCAGGGCTCACCAGTACACACTTGTCTCGCTCTCTCTTGTGCTCTCTCTCTTACTCCTCTCTCGATTACCCTTTCAATTGTGGGGTATACGGGGTCGAGGAGAGAAAACGGTAACACGTTGCTCTGGTTATTTATTCCTCTGTGTAGAATAAACCTGCCCGCGCTTTGCGTATGCTGTCAGTCTCTCTTTTTTTTAAATGGATTTTTTTTTATTTTTCATATGTGTTTCATACCAGCTACAAGTGCCACAGTACAGCATGAATTTTCCATTTAAATAAAATACATTTTGGAAATACTTTTCGAGATGAATTATTGACCTCTGACATTTCAAGAAACTGTTGAGTCATGATTTTCCATAACCAAATTTTACTATAGCGATCAACTGTGAACTTTGAAGGTCGTATGAGGGGCTTCAAGTATTCTCGAATTCAGAAAAACATGATGCATTTGGTAAACGAATTTCACCGGAGTTTTTTCGTGGGAATATTATGAATCATTTCGGATTCAACTGCAATTCAGTAGCGAGAAGATGGAACGAGATGAGTTAATTGTCATTTTGATTACATTTTTTATGGATATCTTGGAATTTAATTGTTCAATTATGAAAGATGAAATGATTTTGGGTGGTTGAAAGCTGTCACTACTAAATACCAAATCTCTGAAATGTTTTAAAAGTGTCTACAAAAGTGTCTTAATGTCAAACATTAATTTTTGCAGTGTAACTACCAAACACGTTGCGCAATTTCATAAAATGAACATGAAGAAACGTCTGTTACAGATGCTTCGCTGAAAGCCTCCGTTCATAGTCATGAGCCTATGAAAATTCGATAGAAATCGTTTTGTCGATGTGTTCGAAGGGACGTATACGATGAATGAATTAGTTTTGTCATTTATCTGCTCCTTGTCTGCTTTGGTTCTTGGTAAAGCCCTTTTTACCATTTCCATCGTGTATCTGGAATCATAAAAAAGAATCAGAATTAATCGACAGCTATATCTTGAATTTTTGAATATAAATCACGAGGGGGTGAAATCACATGGGAGTATCCGTTTGTATGATAGGCGGAAAAATCGATTTATCCTTCAAACGACCGTGAAAAAATGCTGGCTAGACTCCTCTTATCTCATGCAGAATGAACAGTATGAAGCATCGAGATGAATCGCGAGAGAGAAGGAGAAAGAGAGTATCCAATCAGCAAGAAACATCTCGATCATCATCCCCGGTCTTCCAATAGAAATTTTCAAGAAGGTGAGAGGAAAGCGATAGCACAAGCAATTCGCAGATGTATGAGTAGACATAAACTATTTTTTCTCTCTTCTCACTAACACACTAAAGTTCTTTTCACTGTTGGAATGAGAGGAGCTCCGTTTTTCTATATGATAGTAACACAATCCGGGTTAGTAACAGTACAAAAGCGTGAAAATCTACTGCACTGATAAAAACACGTGAGAGGATAGAATAGAGAGATAGAGAGGTCGTTGCTCGTTATGAGGGATAGAGGTGAGTGAGAGAAACCGAGATAAGTTTAGTTTAAAAGCCAAGTGATGCCCTGTAGCCAACGTGCCCTAGTTGTCAGTATATGAACAGGGTGGTTAAAGCTACAGCCCCTGAAGAGATCACCATAGTTTAGCAATGTAAAGAGAGAGATAAAGCGGAAGAAAGTAGAGGTAGATACAGGGGTGGGGAAATAAAATGCCTAAAGGTATAGGGATTATAAAAGGGCTGGAAAGGGGAGACCGGTGGGAGAGGACGAGCACGTGAAAGTACGTGGCACGTGTACATAGGCTCGCGTCTATGTAGTTTCAAACCGGTGGTTAGATTCACGGGTTGGCAAGTCTAGTTTATAGCCGGAGGCCCCGAATCCTGCAGTAAAGCGAACGTGGCGTCCCAACAAGCTCCCATAAATTCATTAATCGCCCTGAGGCAAAGAGAATGAGAGGGAGGAGAAGGGGGGAGGGAGAGAGAGAGGGTTGTGCAAGGCTTGCGAGAGGGATATGCTATTGCAAGATACTTGGGGAGGGCGGTTTTCGGTAAAGGCAAAATGAAGGGCAGAGAAACAGAGTTAGGAGACCAGAGAGTAAGAGCAAGAGAGAGAAAGGAGCATGAAATCGGGCTACGAGATTTAAGCAAATTGCGATTACTCTGTTAGCTAAATAAGATTATTAACCAGCCGAGTCTTATTTATGCTTCAGTAGTACAGTATTATTCAGACGAATGGGGAAATTGCAAAAGTGGCCGATATGAAGTGAAGGTGGGTATGGTAAAGTTATTGTACTAAAATGAAAACTATATGAGGCTGTCTGTAATACGCAATAGGGTCCAAAGCAAAGTTACCACATATATGGTGAGTTACACCTCCGCAATTTCTCGTTAACGTATGCTGTTTATATTCATAGTTAAGCTAAAACACACATAGATTTTAATTGAACCCTCGATTACACACTGTAGTTTGGCTGTGTTTGAATATAGAGTGTATCTTCATTATCAATTTAGTATCAATGGCTTTGACAATTTATAGCTCAATATACTGTATGCTCAAGTTTATTCGTGTTTTTAATGAATGGTGAAGAATTCATTAATTCTGAGATCTATTGGGTAATTGTTAATTGAATATAGTTCTTACTTGAATTACTGTTGATTCAAAAACAATCTACGATAATCAATGATTATCTGCGGCACCGATTTTTCATGAATAACACAACTTCGCTCTACTAGTCTTCATTACCGACCGAGGCTAAATGCGATACTCAGTGTAAATCACAGCCCCCTAGGGATATTTACTCATTCCTCTTATTCTTATACCTTTATTGCGACACAAGAGACGAGACTACCACGCTTGTTAGTTCTTTCATTAAAACTTTATTATCGCTCTGATGTCAGACGCTGTGCTATTCAATAGTGTCACTAATGATTCTTCATGAATGGAGTTAATTAATTTCTATTATATACGTGGTAGTTTATCGTCGGTAACTCCTGGTTTCTCTATTTATTGATTGACCTGGACATTATCGATTCTTGGTAAAACAGATCTAGATCTCCTGAGTTGCTGTATCGATCGACCGATAGGTTGCGCTGCAGTTATCTTTTTCATAAAGTCTTTGAGCGTATATAGATGCGTTATCATTCTTTCTTTTTTCTGCGTTCGTTTCCATATTCAAATATTTAGGCATTTAAATAATATCGAGGTATATAAGCGTTGTCATTACACTGGAATTGCTTCTAATCTAGTTAAAAAATCTTGAATAAAAAGAATAGTTCAATTTCCATATGCTTATTGGATATGTATTCTGATTGGAGGAGCGTTTTTTGAGCCTCTATCAGTGATATGATCTAGGCAACACGCAGTGAAATGCTCCCGTATAATCCCAGAGAGAGACGGAGATATATGGGAGAGCCCATTCAGAGATAAAACCTGGGGATTTTCATAACGATTGGAATCTGCCTGTGCACACGACAGTAACATGAAAATTTTTCCTGTCGTCATTAGGACCAAGCCCAACTTACTTAAGATCCCCTTCTTCCTTTTCTTCATTTTGAATCTTGACGAATGGCACTAGACCGAAGATTCTGTGGTATGGCTTGTCGTAACACAATGGTCGATAACAATGCGGGGGCATGTGCACTCCCTGTCGTCATATCGCGGAATCTCAAGATACCTACGAGATACTGATCAATTCTGAGGGAAACATCGTTCCCCAGGCCTTCATTCAAAGTCTGCTGATTTTTTCTTTCTCTTGTGTCAGATTATTTTCGTGACAATCGAAGAGAAAAAATGAGGCATGAAAAATTGTCGAGGATTTTTCATATTTTTAGAGAATATTCTATTTTTAATTAATGAAGATTCAAGAATTACTGGAATTTGATTAAATTATGTATGATTTGAGTGAATCATAAATTTTCGACAAATAAAAATATTCTTTCGTTAAAATTACAACTTTTAATTTCTAATTTTACGAAATTATTCTTGAATCTGGTTTAAGTGAAAGTGAACAGTGAAATCCCGATTTAAGAAGAATTTACTTTCTCATTCTATTTGAATGAGAAATTCCAAAATGTTTAGATTTACATCACGAATAAATTATTGAAATCTTTAATTACACGAAAATTTATTAGTTCATAAATAGTGAAAAAAGGGAAAATGGGCGTGACTGACACTACGTAGAACGTTGAAAAATGTCAAGGGAAAGTAAATAAGAATCGAAGATTCTTTTTCTTTCGAGACACCCTGTAGTATAGGTAAAAATGTCCCCTCCAAAAAACATGCGGCTGAGGACGACCGGTTGGTTTGACATATTTTTGGGTTTTTCATTGTATTTTTGTTTGCGGCCACTCAAGCCCACTACTTGGTCCAGTGTGTCGTTGGCATCGTGTATTCTGTCTCATTTCTTCACTTCTCCTCAGCCTTTTTCTATTTCTAAAATCCATTGTTGCCCTTTATTGCCCGGAGGGAGAATTCCCACAGTGCCTACAAACGTCAGTCCTTCCTCTTTCTCTCTCTCTCTTTTAGTAATAAAAACTTGTGTATACCTGATCCATTCAGGCGACCGTTGGCAGTGATACACAGTGAAAACCATATTCCGCCTACGCTTTACATATATATCTCAATATTAATCCTCGCCATCAAGTCAGGATTATTCTCCTCTACGCTTTCTATTTTTTAATTAAAAGGAATTAATTGAAATACTTTGTATTCTTTATTAGTGAATATCTGTTTAAAAAAAAGAGTAAATCCTACACATGTCATCCGGAGTTTCGAATCGCTAAACCGAAAAATTGTCGAAACAAGAGAGCCAGGACCATTTTTGGCAAAACCTCACGACCCGTATAAAACTCGAAGCAGTATAAATTTCCGGAAGCTTCGCGGGCCATTATCCCGACCCCTGCCTCGTAAAAGTTAACAAAATTTTATGATCAGGCAAGAATTTTCAGCAGCAATTTATGACTGGATCCTATACTTTTCAGTAGAAATTTGTCCCCATAATGCTACTGTATATAAAATTCGCGAATAAATTTTATCACACTCCAATTGAAAAGTTACATTGCTAGTTTGTATTGAGTAATACGTAGAGATAAATGGAAGGCATTGCTTCACTGGAGAACGATTGAGCCGATGAAATGTCCCGAATCTAAAATCCCTCCGGAGGATTAAAATTATTCCATACCTGTAAAGAACATTTAAGCGATACGATATTTGACTGCACTTAACCAAAAATATCATAGAAATAGACGTAGATTATTCGTGCATTCCAGCATTTTAACATTTGGCTGAACGCCCAAAGCCGGAATTTTTTCGCTTATGCGATACTTTCATTCATCTTCTATTTGTAATGAAAAGAATATTCGTGCCGTCTACAGAGTCAGCCATTTTCCTCATAGCTTGAGACTGAAGTTAAGAAGGAAGAGAAGCTCGGCTTGGGAGTTTTTAGGTGGTGTTGGTGGGAAATGCGAGGGAGGCTACGGGGTACTAAGGGTATGTGAATGTACAGCCCAACGATTTCGACCGAATTTCATAACGTGACGCGCAATAACTGAGGTAGCCGTTGGCACATGCCCGTTGGCATTTCGCTTCTTTCACCATCGTCTGCCATGTCTGCCGGGGCTAAGAAAGAAGCTATGAGGAATGAAACTAGCGGAATGGGGATGAAGAAGAAATGGGTAACACAGAGACTCTGGACGAGGTACATAGCAGCCTCAGCAAAGAAGAGTTCTTTGATACGTCAGGACTGTCTCATTCCCTCGTGGCTTTCATTTCCCTTCTTTACCAGAACCCAACTTCATACTCCCATAGTTTCTCGTAAAATCCATATCTATCCTTTTTCCACATCGTGTTGCACGTGATGCGAATTCAAAATTTATTTTATTTTCCAACCCTTTCACGCAGTATGCGCGTTTGAGTTAGCTTGCCACTACAGTGTATATATATATATATATCTAAGCCAAAATCCAACGAGAACCCGTGATAATTTCATTTTTTTTCGTCTTTCTATATTTTGTTTCTTCTTTTTTGTTATCACTACGTGAATAAACCATTTCCATGAGTAAATCTAGAAGTGGTTGATATGCACGACCAGTTGCAGACGTGATATTCCTGTTAAAGAGTTGAATGAGAGAACTGAATAAAGGTGAAGGAGGGCTGGTACTAAAGCGGGGAAATATAATGGGATATAGCAAAGCTAAGTCAACCTATATTTTGCCAACAGTTATAGTTTCATATTGTTGAGGGATAAGGGCATTCTCAGGCTGCCAGCCAGTGCTTTCATTCAGTTATGTGTAAACAAACTGTAAGCTTCAGCTGTTAATGCATTCGTTAGGAGGGTCGGTAACTATGTTAATGACTGCGGAGAGAATTGTGAATGAGGAAAGCCTAGTTAGCTTCAGACTGTTGCAAATTAAATTTGATGAAATACAATGGGTATAGAAGTGTATTGTATGATAATGTTGATACAATTTTTTTTCATCGTGTAGTTACAATGGCCTTTTCAGTAAAAAAATGGCTTGGTTGAGTAAATATTTAAACATTGTTTATGAGGATTTTTTATCATTGTAAATTCAAAATAATTGGTGAAATTTTTGATCATTACATTTTGTTGATGATGTCGTCGCCGTAGAGTCAAAAGGGCGTAAGTGCCATTTTTTAAAAATCTACAAAAATTGAATCTACATTCTTTTTTTGATAAGAATACTAACTTACGCCCTTTAATTATTCAGCAAAAAAATGTTCGATCTTAAATCTTTTTTTCCGGCTGCAATTTAATCACCCTAGTAAAATCGAATTTAATTTTTTTTTTCGTTATAATTGAAATCATGCGAATTATTACTTCATTGACCTAAGATAAATAAATGAACTTCTGAGATGTTCTCCAAATAGCTCTCCACCACGAATAAAGTCGTAAAATGTAGAATAATTTGTTCCTGCTACTCGAACGCAATAAGTACAACTCTGAAACTTGGAATATTGTAGTTTGGATGAAACGAATTATCCACAAGATTGAATTCAAGCCTTAAGATCCTAAGCAAATACTCAATTAGTTGCCTATTATTCGTACAGAAACGATGGAAGAGTAGTAGAGGGAGGAGTGTGCAAGGACGACGTGATTCGAGTACGACGAAATTTCTACTATAAAGGAATACACAAGCCATAAAGGTCCCATGGGATCTATTATGGTTAAATGAAGAGGCTACGATTATTCCGTGCTCTCCTTCGCTTTTCCTGCCCCGGAGGAGACTATAGACTCCTTTGGCATTATTCTATGAGAGAAAATCGATTATTCTATGTAGTTCAAGCTGGTAGAGGAGATTTTGAGTGAATTCATGGTACTCTGTTGCGTTATTAGGAAATGATAAAAATGAAAATCATGTTTCAACACTGCAAAAATTAATGTTTGACATTGAGACACTTTTGTAGACACTTTTAAAACATTTCAGAGATTTGGTATTTGGTAGTGACAATTCAGTTATCTGCAAAGGATTGAATCTGAAATATGATATGTGGACTCAGATGCTGAAAAAATTAAATAAAATTCGTGCTTAACTCTTTTTATCATTTATTTAATCCAATTAGTCACTGAGGCACGAAAGATGTTTTACACCGGTATGTTTGAATAGCATTTAGCAACTGAACCTCTTCAGATATTTTCCAGCTCCAATGACTGAATCATT
>JABSMS010020762.1:0-11236 GCA_018902275.1 Aleiodes sp. PSUC_FEM 10030003
AAAATATTAAAAAAAATTGCGCTCATAGTTTTTTGAATTTTCCATATGTGCAAATTTTTTATTTATTTTTTATGTATTTATTTGGTGCAGAAAAAAAATCCGAAAATTTTCAGTTGTCGGCTAGTTTCAGTATCGTAATTTTTTGTATCTATCAATTATTGTTAGTCGGTACGGCTCTCTAACCTACCTTTTCTCGATGAACATCTCCCATTGCTCAAGATATTAGCCAATGAAGCCGCTAAAGACGGCTTCTCAGCCACCATCAATGCATTTTTCATTCTTAACAATTATTTGAATCAATCGTAAATTTTTTTACTCAAGAAAAAAACACTGAAATTATGAGTTCAATTGCGGAGCGAGTTTACTTGACGTTTTCATGGCAGCAGCGCCATGAGAAAACTGCTCCATAAAAAGGCTCGATGACGTCACGAAGTAAAATAATGTAGCGGGAAATTTGAATAACAGTAAAAAAAATATGTTGGTTTTCTTTTAATCTTGATTTTTGTTCTACAACGTTGTCAATAAATTCATCGGTAAAATATGGAATAGTTAAATTTTAATTAATTAATTAATTAAATTGAGTATATTAAGAGTCACTGTTCGATTGGCAAAATAGGAGAAACAAGTGAGTATAAAGTAGTAAACAATAAGGTAAACTAACTATTAAAATTGGTTCTGTCTAACTTTGAACACTTGATTGAGTGGCGAAAATTGCGTTATTTGGCTACGTGGAAAAACATTGCCAAACTGAATATCACAACGAAGTATAACAACGCCCGATGGATTAACTTTGACTTTAATCTTCGTCTGTGCTGTCAAAACACCGTAGTCAACATCTTCATAAAGATCCTGCAAGAAAAAATGATTTGAAAAATAATTGAATAGTGAAATAATAAAATGATTTTCTTAATTTGCCGTGAATTGGTTTTTTGGAAGAACTTTTGAAACAGCAAAAGATAGAGGAAAAATTTTAATAATTTTCTTGGCTTTCAAGATATTGTCAAAAAACTTTGAGATAAAATCGATTCAAAAAGATGTAAAAAAATGCAATCAGAGCAACAATTGCTCATCGATAAAACTCTGCCCAGATTTCCCCAGCTTTCCCAGAGTATGCATCATATCATCTCGCATATCCATTCACTCAATACACTCTCTAAAATTCTTCCACGGTAAATGATTTGACGCATTCAGTAAATAACTTGCAATTAATGATTAATTAATAAAACATTATTCATTTTTCTTTTCATATTTATTTAATCGTGGGAAAATAAGTAAAAAATATCTCACCTCAACTCTGTAACCTCCCGGATATTGTAGTCCCAATTCCTTAAGCGTAACCGACACATCCGAGGGCGTGCCGTCCGTTCTTCTATTCAAAAACGCAACTGCGTAAGAGTAATAGCTTTGATAGACTGGGGTAATCGGTCTGGCCCAAATTTCGATACCTTTGTGCTGTAATTTATTACAGATTGAATAAAAAATCAGAAATTTATCAAATAATCATTCTAATTACAAAAATTATTAAAAATTATTAAAGGAATGTGAAAAATATGAATTTTGAAAATGCAAATTTTGAAGCAATAGTGAAATAATTGGATAGAAAATCTTAAAAAATGAGAAAACACAAAAAAATTAAACCTTATAAATTCTTCGTCCTTGAATACCCAAAGGATCCTGATCGACTGCAATTATCTTCCTATTTTGTAAAATAGCTTTGTATTCTGGTCTAATTGTCCTCAAATCTACGGACATTAGTAATGGTGCTGCTAGAATTGCCCACAGCGCCATTTGCGTTTTACTCTGTTCGTAACTGAGGCCAAAATTACCAACAATCAACATATCTGGATCATTCCAGTGGCCTGGTCCAGCATTTGGCACAATATTATCCTGATTATCACCGTAGTAATCAATTATTGTCTCAAGACTTGCCCATGAATCTTGTATGTCATTGTAATTTCTCCACAAATTGCAGTTATTAATTATTGATGTAAAATTTGGCTGTAATTATTTTCATTTCAATGTCATTAATTTGTGATGTGCCGATATTTTAGTGATTGTGATAAGTTTATTTGACTCAGTATTTCGGTAAATTACATAACGTAAAAATGTGGAGAGTGATTTGATATTTAATTCACGGTCACTTAATTAAAATTTTTAAAAACATCTGGAAAAATATTTATCATTCGAGTCTGAAATTAATTGGGCGTAAATCGATAAATATAAATTGCCATGTTTCTGTTGCAAAAAAAAAGTCACAGAAAGTAGGTCAAATTTTTAATTATTTTTTCGTTCTTGTAGTAAATAAAGAAAGGACTTTCCTTTCAATTATTGTTAAAATTAAAGGAATAAAATAAGTAAATGGAAATACTTTTTTTGAAATTGAAAATTTTACAATCAATCAACTGTTCAGTGCATTAAACTTTTACTTTCTATACTTCCTGACTTTCATTCTCGAGTGAATTTAACAATGATATAGAAATAAATGTCTTTTTTCGTTCTTTTTTAAATGATCTACTCACAGCTATTCCAGCATAAATTTGATAAACCGGCCAACTGCATGAATAAATCATATTTCGACCAGTACGATTCAAATGGAAGCCAAATTCAGGATAGCCTGTAAATAAATCGAATATCGTGAGCAATGAGCATTTTCGGAAAAAATCTCCTCTACTTCAATGTGTATTGTGAAAGATGAGAACAATCATGCAATCATTTATAATAGGCTTTGAAAGAACAATCGTAATGGAGAAAAAAGGAAAAAAATTACCTTTATCCATGTCAAATGGATTGGCATAACATCCATCCAATTTGACATAATCAACGTCCCATGCAGCGAACGATGCTGCATCATTCTCCATGTATCCAAGGATACCGGGATATCCGGCACACGTGTAATTGCCGTAGTCACCATAAATTCCAAATTTTAGTCCTTTTGAGTGTATCTGAATCATGATTTGTGTTTTTTAATGAAATAATTCAATATTAACAAAGAATGTCATGGACATTCTCAATCACAAGTTACATCATTGCGAAATCAGGAAATATTCCGAGTTCACTTATCTCAATCATCGCCAAAATTTTATGACATTTCGACGGGAATTATATCTATCCTTTTAAAATAACAATACTTTTTCATTAATTATTCTCAATTTTTTGATAATAATGTTGGAAAACGTTTGAGTGAAAAATTTCCATATTCGAGTAATTAAGAGCTGTCATTGACTTGTAGTTAAGAAATTTTTTGGAAAAGTCTCATGATTTTTGGATATTTTCAGTACGAAAATATGATTTGGTCAAAAGAGCCCATGTTGAATTCTTAGAATTACGATGCAATTAACTCATTGACAATCAAGCTCAGCTATCTCGAATTTTACATGCTTAGACTAGGAGTAGAGTTATTTAAGTTATAATTTCTTCTAATATTTGGTAATATTCCTACAGCACACTTTCCATAAAATAACTCGAAAAGGATCATTCACGTAGCTCTTCGGGTATTATAGTAGGGTAAATGCCATCAGTGAAGGAACAGTTAAGAAGGATGCACCGGTAAATGAACTTCAATGATAAAATTGATAGATATAGATATACTTCATATGCATTTGTTAATTTACTGATGCATTCCAGATTTGGTGATACTTGATCTTGCTGGCCGTCCCTTTTTTATATTCAGCCGGGAGATTGTATCGTCACCCTAGAGTCAAAAGGGCGGAAGTGCCATTTTTTAAAAATATATGAAAATTGAATCTTCACTCATTTTCTCATCAGAATACTAACTTACTTTTTATTATTCGGGATGAAAAATGGCACTTACACCCTTTTGATTCTATTTTGAATCGCTATTTTACGAAAAAAACTGCCTGGCTGAGTGCTATGAAAAAACTCATGTTTCGAAAGAATAATACATAAACTCTTTTGTACGAAAGAATAAAGGCGATTCAGCAGTGAAATTTTATCCAAAATAGAAATATTAAAATATTCGGATTTTTTGTGCTCCTTTGTGACCTATGCGTCTCTAACGCCCGATCCTCTTACACTGGAAAAACAAAATACTAAAATTTAGTAAACTAGCTCTTCTGCGACAAAAAGTGTTTGAAACAAACAAATTTTCATTTCCCTCGAAAAATATTTTTTTTGCAACAATGCAGATTTCTTAACGGGAAATACGCAGCTCTTGGGAGGATAACAAAGTTACTTGTTTCAATCACTTTTTGTCGTTGGAACATTGAGTTACTGAATGCTAGCAATTTTTTTCTCAGCGTATTCGTAAACAGTCCGATTCGACGTTCGGTGAAACAATGTTTACAGTTATTCCAAAATGCTATTTTTTGTTATACTGTATCGCATAAATGAATCATAATAATTACATAATTATGTTTTGGTGTTTTTTTTATATTTTTTTAATCAATTGTAGCTACCAAAATACCTCGAAGTTTTATTCAGGACTTGGCTTCTACTGCCAACTCCGATTTTTTTTGTGGATATTGAAAATCATTTTTGTTTATACTTTGCGATTTTTTAGAACAATTTTTTTGCCTTCCTATTCATAAGATACTAATGACTAAACTTGTTGAAAATTATAGTGGTGGGGATAAAATACCTGAAATTCGAAAGAAAAAATTCATTAACCGAAAAATTTCACTACTCATATGTCATGAAAAATTACTAGCGCAAAGGATGAATCGCCGGCTTCACAATACAAAAAGAAAAACAATTACTTCCCGGTACAATTACAGAGAAATATGAATTAAAATTCGGAGAGCAACCATTCCCATCTTTCTCTAGCTCATGTCTTCAATACAATAGTAGCAGAAAATTGGAATGACGAAAATTAGAAGAATAAAATGTGACTCAAAACTTGAGGCATCATTCTAGAATACCCCAATTATTTTTCACCATGAATTGACGAAATTTTGTCTTATTTGATGCCTTAATTTTCTCTATGCAAAAAATTCACTGTCAATTATTTTCCGAAACATTTTATAAACATTGCTTGGGAATAAAAAAGCTATTTTGCTTTACTTCTCGATTATTTAATTCTTCAATGCACTTGGAAGACTAATTCCAAATTTTTTAAGAAGATTAGAATGCAGAAAGTACAATTGCAATTCATTTTGGGGGTCATTTCTGCGTGCTTCGGTTATCCTGAAATACCGAAGAGAGATCAGTAGCGAAGGCAAAATCATGCACATTCCTTTTTCATTGGGATAAGTTTTTATGAAATATGTGAAAATTCAGGGAAGTCAGACGATTTCCTAGAACTTTTTTTGATGAGAAAAATCAAAGGTAAAAAGAATGTTATCACGACTATTACTCTGTTCCAATGACATTCTTAGATATCCTGCAAAGAATGATCAAAAAGTGAAGTATCTTGAAATTTAAGGGAGATAGATGAATTCCTTCGATGATCTGTTTGGTAGCCCTATGATTTTTCAAAAAGAGACTAAAAAAATTTCTCTATCTCCAACAGATCCTGGCATAATTCATAGAAGCATCAACTTTTACTGCTGAATAATTTCTCTAATTTAAACTTTTACAAAATTATTGATCAGAAAAGAAATACTTTCTACGAATTATTTAATGATAAAATTACCCTGAACTTTTGAAAATAATTATAATTTCATATTTTGCATGAGCGTGATAGATATAATTTTTACATAATACGAGCAATTATCAATGATCATTGTAAATGTTATTCTTCAATCCTGGGGAGAATCAAAATGTCAAATGCTTCATCAGCTAATAAAAAATAATATTAAAAAAATTAATTTCTCAAATGAAAAAAAATTGACTGCCGAAGAAGGAATTTCAAGTGTGCAAATGCAATTTGTTTCTTTTATTCCAAGTAGAAATGTTTAATAATTAAAGAATTCGAAATGTGAAAATATGTGGAAAGAAAGTGAAGGTAAACTGGGAGTCGGTTGAAAAAATAACTATAACTGCGGTAGAAACTGGAAGTTCCGGATGGGACAAGATGAACTTACATAATCGCTCAGGCTTTTCAGACCGTACGGGAATCTTTGTCTATCTGGTATAACATTGCCGTTTGGTGCTCTGTCCTTCTCCATCCAGCAGTCATCAATATTAATATACTCGTAACCAACGCCAGCATAGCCCTCGGCTACCACGAGATCAGCCATTGTTCTGAACAGTTGATCGCTAAAGAAGAAAAATAAATAAAGATGGTGGAAGAAAAAATGTATGTTAAAATTATTCAGTTTCATTTCAATTATTGAGAATAAAATTAAACCGAATGAATGAATAATTATGATTCTCAATTTTGTCACCGAGTGAAAAGGCGATAATTCCTACAATTAAAATATATCCTGTTTTCACTACTTCTTATATAGTAATAAATCCAAAGATTTCAGTAGTCAAGTTATAAAATGAAATGCAACTGAAAAAACAATTCTGCAAAATTCAAAAAAATCTCTAAAACCATTGAATTTGCAGAAAATTGAGTTATACATGTTTAGAAAATCTCTCGAAAATTATGAAAGGTACAAAAATATTCGTTGATACTTCTTTTGTAGAACAGAGCGTGGCCTAAAAAAATATTTTATCGAAATTTTCTTATCTTCATTAATTTAGAGAGATTCCGGAGAAATTCACGCGAAATCAACTGTCTGGCTCTTATTGATCTAGCACTTCGCTAATAAAATCCAAGTGTAATGATCGGAGAATTATTTCTGTGAATCTATTGAATTTATCATCACTCATGCATAGAGAACAATCTTTCTGATGGCAATGTAATCAACCCTTTTTTTTGCTCGAAATGAAAAAAAAATTGTTCCAATAACAGATGTTCTCACATCATTCCCATTTTCGATATTCATTATTTATGCGGTCTAGATCACAATTCAACGCGCGTCCTTGGGAAAGTTTATGAGAAACAGGAGGGTCATCCACTTTTTCTTTCTCCTTTCAAAATTCTTTCATTATTCAATAATTTTTTTATTGAATAAAAAAAACCTTTAGATCAAAATATTTGCTCCAACTATTCCGACATTTTTTTTGTTTATTCACGAAAAAAATAATTATACCGAGGAAATTTTCTAGTGATAATGAAGACAATGAATTTTCAAAATTTGGAAATCGCTGAAAATCGTCTTTTATGATATTAAGAAAAATCATTTGTTCATTTCTATTCCTTTAATTATCTTTAAAATTATCGGACTAAAAATTATTATATTATACCAATTGTATCGTCCCAGTAGAAATTTTCATGGCTTCTTGACATAATATAATGTGTGTGAAGAATTCAGTTATACTCAAAACAATTTTTTGTCAGTGTCTCGATTTTTTAAGAAAGGATGCGGTCTCGTCCTGAATGCACTGAAGAATTATTTATTTTAAAACAGGATTTTTCTGTTTGAAGTAGTGTGGTCAAACTCCAAACTACTCGTTGAGTATATGCCAATCAAAAATCGAGAGTATTGAGAAAAAAACAATTCATATTCCGATGTTATCCACTGAATAATTACAAATCATGTGTACTCAATTGAGTTCATTTTTTTTATCGAATTAATTTGTTGGCGCAGAGTTACTCGTTTACTCAATTTGTCATCATTAAACATACTCGACGATAAATCATTCTTCGGTTCGATCGTAATTTTTTTACGATATTTCCCCAATTTTTTGTCTCAGCTATTGCGATGGTCGAATGAATTATTATTAACCAAAATACACGGGCGATTTATCCTAAATTGCACGAGGATGTTCATATTGATGTAAGCTCACATATAAAATTTACTTCCTGCTTTAATCTTCAAGATCGAGTTGTGACCACACTATCTTAAGGTATTTCCGTTGAGAGCATAAATCTATAAAGAAATTTATGAAAATTCAAAGTAAATTTCTTTAATGAACAACAAAAATTACCGGGAAATTCCGAGGTAATTTGCAGATTCGTTCCAAAGTTACTTTGAATTTTATTAATTTAATACCTAACCTGACGGGCTCGTTCAAAAAACGGGAAAAAACTTAAAAATCTATAAAGATTGTGATACTCGTTTGTATACGTGCAAATGAGTAGAAACCGAAAGGGTCATAAAAAATTCATTATTTCGTCATTTAAATTTTTAATGATTTTCATGAATCAATTTAGAATTTTTGAACTCTACAATCACTTCTTGCCAGGACTGTACAGTCGGAAATACCCTAGCATGTGACAATGTCTTTTTTTTAATTCAGAAATATTCTAGGTCATAAAAATTATTAATTGTACTACTTTTGTTGTGCACATGATTATTACTTGTTTTCAATGAACAATTGAATTGACACATTTTTTTGAAGAATTTCGTAAGCAATCGCACTTTTACCATTTCACAGAAATAGTAAAAGTAATGTAGGAAAAAATAGACTTATTTTTAGAATGAACAAGTTTAAAAAGAGAGGTCAAACGAGACAAGTGGATTTCACATCAGAATTGATAAAAATCATTTTCAATAAGATTAAATATTAAATTTATTTTAGTGGCGAATAAATTTAGCCTGGCGGGTATTTATTTCCATCGATAAATGTAGGAAAAAACCATGAATTGTAACGATCCACCTTGGATCGAGAGGAGCGACAGAAGCCTAAAAATACGTGGGACTTCCGGCCTTTTAATTTAGCAATTAGTATATTTTGACCTTACGAAAAAAAGACATGAAAATTAATTTCACTCGGAGTTAAAATTTACCTAGAGTATAAATTTACATCGAGGATAAAATTCTCCAGCCGAGGTTAGTGCGGTAGTACCAGGTAGTCTGGTTGTATTTCGAAATTATCTAAAAATATAGGTAGCATCCCAGAGTACGGTTCATAAAACAAAGGAAGGGACAATTTGAAGATCAGTTTGCAATTAATTACTAATAATTTAAGAGGACGTGCTTTAATTCACCCAAAAAAGTGATTATAGTATTCCAAAGTTTTATCTGCAGCTTAGACATATCGTCCCCGTAGAATCGAAGGGGCGTAAGTGCCACTTCTCCAAAACCTACATGAATTCATTTTTTTGGAAGAACAATAAGCTACGCATTTTCGTTAATTAAAATGAGAAAATGGCACTCACGCCCCTTTGATTCTACGGCGATATATTTTTTTTTGGTTTCCAAAATATTTTGGATATTGCTACATGTATGAGATAGGAAGGGGCAAATAGTTACGACTCCCTCCTGATTGAAATTTCTCGATAATTATCAGGCAAATTGAATATTTTCTTCTATTATATACACTGTTAAAAATTTTTGTCTAGATTTTCCGTGTCAAATCCCGGAAATTTCAAACAAATCACATTCTGACTTTAAATTCAGGGAATCTCGTTATTAAAAATTCAAATTTTCCATGAATTTCGAATAGTTCCACTGGAATATCAATGAAAGTTGTATATTTCAGTTAAATTATTTCGTGAAAGTTCGGTTGAATCAAGGAAAATTCAGGGAAAAATAACAAAAATTGGTTTATTTTGGTTCTCAATATTCATGTTCAATTGAATATTAATGAAAGTTGTAAATCTCACGTTAATTATTCCGTGAAAATTCTGTTAATCTAGGAAAATTGAGAGAAATATAACGAAATTTGATCTATTTTGGTTCTGAATATTTATGTTAATTTGAAAATTCAAGGAAGTGATGAAATTTTCGCTTTTACTTCCACTTGAGACTCATGAATTCCCTTCAATTTCACCTAAAACTTGAAATTTCACAACCATCATTCCATTAAAACAAATTTAATGTGACGCTCATGGAAATTGCCATCAGATTGTCCATGAAATTTCAATTTTTTTCTAACAGTGGAGTTAGATATTGTTTTTTTCGTCAATAGCTATCTCATAAATTACACGGATGAAAATTATGAAAAAATTCAGAAAAATGCGAATAAAATATAATTTTTGATACAGCATTAAAAAGATACGAAATCAACTGTACTCGAGAACACGGGCCTCAATCGAGTACCTCAATGCGAGTACAGTTGAACATGAGGCAAAATGAATCCCAAAGAGAAAGCACGGGAATTTTCGATAAAAATGATTTATGAAAAAAAGTCTAATTTTTGAAATTTTGAAAAAAAAAATTGAATCGATCCAATTTCCAACATTCCGAGAAAACTGTTATTTCTTGAAATGGAAAGATACAAAAAAAATTGTAGATTTTTTTCAACAATTTTCTGAAAGTGTTATTTCGATTTTACACATTTCTTCTGAATTCTTTTTATTCAAATACTTTCAAAATTGAAAAAAGAACAAAAGCTCGATGTTTTGATAATTTTTTTAGAATTGCTCATGGAGTTTGATTCTACTTTAAATATGCAGGGATACCTTATTTATGGACCTCATTTCGTTCGAAAAAAAAGTCTTAAGTAAAAATTTCTCAATTTTCATTAAATTTTGCCTAATTCTAAAAAATCAAGTCAATGAAGCTGGATTTATTTCGTTTCATCACTTCGTAATTGATTCCCTCTCCTTGAATATTCCGTCGTATTTTCACTCTCCAATGGACTTCATCGCAATTATCATTTCATCAATCGATGGATTATTGATTCAAAAATAAATTGGATAAGACAATTTTTTCGAATAAAAATAAATTCTTTATCATTAAGATAATAAGATAAATAATAACTTGAAAAATTGCACAAGGAATGTAATAAAGCTGTTTTTAGCTATGGTCATCGAACTTTTCCCTATTCATCAACAAATATCGTTGAATAACATACAAATAAATTACTTAACGATAAAATTATCGATCAATTACTATTGACTTTTGCGTAATCAACGAAAACAATAATCAAAGGGAATAAAAACTTTGGCTTTTATTTGTTCGAGTGCCTTGAGCTTGAATTCAAACGGCCACACCATTTCTGTCTTCAATGAATAAACTAAAGATTTTACATAATCAAAGGTTAGAATTATGAGCCACGAGGAAATGAAACAACTGAAAATTACGTGTCACATTGCAAAATTTAATAATTCTATTTTTTCTCGATTCAATATCAATTGAATTCCTTCGATTATTTTTTGCAAGGTCTTATGACTAATGTGAATCTTTCAGTACGTATTTAATATCAAAATTAAAAATCATAGAACAAAGAGTATTATGAAACAAACACGATTAGATGAACGAATATTCCATTTACCTTGAGAATAAATAAATGAATCTTCATAGACTGAGAAATTCTATCCGAAAGTCAGGAAAAGTTTTGATGCGAAATGCAATGATATTAATTTCGGGCCAATATTCTATGCTTTTTTTTTTTTTTT
>JABSMS010020773.1:0-11235 GCA_018902275.1 Aleiodes sp. PSUC_FEM 10030003
AATTTATCTTGTATTTTTTTTTCTTTTTCATCATAGTACTATCGTAGAAAAGTATATTTCCGGACGAGAGACCGGAGATATGTCTTTCGGAGCAGGAATCTAATTTTTCATTAGTGATGTTACGTCCTCGTGTTCGAGGAAGGGTTTTTCTCGGCTAGCCTGGAAAAAAACTTTTTTTTTAGAGCGAGTGAACATAGCAGAAGTAATGCAAATTACTTCCCAATTTTGAAGTGATAGCTCAAAATTTGGCTAAGTTATGGCATAGGTGTGTCAATCTGAATAATGACTAGAAAAAGAAACCCATCTCCATAACTCCGACAGGAACAGAAGTGTCAAATTCTCCGAATTTAATTTGAAAAATGGAACACAATGAATTGAAGATGAGTTGAAAACGAAATCTTAATTTCACTCTATTGGCATTGAGACAACAATATTAATGTCTCATTTTTTCTCAATGTACCTAGGCATACTATTGTAACCATTAGGAATTTAATGAAAAAACGAAACTATCTTCACTATATTCAAAAAAAATTATCTGTATCTCAATGGCTTGATCTTAAGTAGATAAATTCTCTCAAACTACTTAATAAATAATAATAATGAAATTTGATCTTTCTCCATACGACTGAATAGATGCGTGTGCAAAAATCCAAATAACAAAAGTTGTACTTCAATTGAAGGAAGAATATAGACAGCCTATTCAGTCGTGCGTTGCGGATGATTGAAGCCAAACTCGATGAACGATGAAATATGGTCAGATGGTCCAATCATAGACTATATTGTAATAAAAAAAACATACCTATAAGAAAAAAAAACGTAGAAAGAGAAAATTACCTAGCCTAATCGTTATCGCCCGTATTACATTACGAGCATGATTGAAAGAAGAAGAAATTATAATGACGTTAAATCTGAGAGAATTGATGGAAAAAACGAAATTAAATAATTAATCAGACGACGATATATTTTCAGTGTAAATCAAGTGTAAATTTCATAATGAACGTGGTAAGATTACCGATCAAATAGCTTTAAATAGACAACAAAAAACAATGAATAATGAAAGAAAATTGTTTCACAATTTTTTGTTTCGTTTTTGGCTGATGCGCAATTCATATTAATCGATCGATGTCTCAGAATACGTGGATAATTTTTAATTGCGAACTAAATTAATCCAATTATAAAGTCTGCCATCGTTCATGATGGGATACAGAAAAAGAATAATGATAATAATTATGTCAAATGTTATCATTATAATAATGATCACAGTGCAGAAGCTGAAGGATGAAAATACATTAGAGCAGTCAAGAAAAGTGAGAAAAAGAAAAATATGCGCTCCTGCCAGCCCGGAAATCGAGTGTATAAACAAAATAATTGTTTGGATGTTGATTGTTAAATGTTAGGGTAGATAATCAACAGGCTTGAAAAAGAATCATACCCCCCAAAAAAAAAACGAAAAAATAAATGCGGAAACATTAATTTATTGCTAATGGATTTCAGTTGCCTATGGAATTTGCAGATCAAATTGGTCCCGGGTAATGCAGTCACTGCCTGTCATTTTAATGCTTTTGTAAATTTAAAAAGAGTTGCGTTTGCTTTTAAAGCGTGAAACAGCATTTGGAAATGTCTATGTTTTAAAGAACAATAATGTTCTTGACGAAAAAAAAACGGACAAAGGAAATCTTTTTCTATCTCAATGAAAAAAAAAGTCAATCAAGTTGCTACGTTCAAAGTCATCTTAGTTATGTCAAACCAATTATTATGTTATTAGTTATTGTATTAAAATTGGAAGAAAAACAATGGGAGTATGTAACTATTTTATAAATAAAATAGATGAATTAACGTTGCAAGTATTCTGTTACCGTTGAAGGAAACTTCCATTTTATTCATTTAACCTTTTTCATCTCGTTATGAAACATCGGAATATTGAAAAGAGATATTGATTAACGATTCAACATAGTCCATGCGCTAGGGGTTGAAAGGTATTGATTGGTAGGTCCATGGCGCAACTTTTCATGTTTTTAGGGTCGTAGAATCCGAATCCGTTCATTGGCTTATATGTAGGAGTCTGACATTCTCTTGACAAAAATTTGTTTTTCTCCCAATGTAGAACCTGTTCATCTTCCATGGGAGGTAGTAACCTATTTAATCCATACCATTATATTCAAATTCTTTCACACTGCCTGAATATTATTTTTCCATCCGCCATATTACTTCGCTTGAAATCTTCGAAATAGTTTGCATACTCAATTCCATACACTCTAATCGAAAGAAATCCAGCATAACCTTCAAGGCCTTTATGAAAAATTCCGATTCCACCTAACACTGATGAAGTAGGTGTAATTGGGACAGCATCGAAAAATGGCAGTGTTGACTGTCCGAAATCTTGTTGCAATGTTGATTTCTTTAGAGAGATGTATCCGGTTTTTTCGGAAATGATTGAATGCGGCAAACTTGTCAAGACTGAACTTACTGGGTTGAACGAGAGAGCGTCCCTGTTAAAACAAAAAAAAGGGAAAAGTTCATCGTTTTTACTCAATAAATAATTGAGAAACGAAGGCAGATTTATTCATTTTATTCGAAAGAACCATATCGTCGCCGTAGAATCGAAAGGGCGTATGCGCCATTTTTTGGGTGAATAATAAAAGGGCGGAAGTTAGTATTCTTATGAAAAAATGAATGTATATTCAATTTTTGTAGATTTTTAAAAAATGGCACTTACGCCTTTTTGACTATTTTGGAGAATGGTCAAAAATTCTTCGAATAGATTTTGAATTCTGAGATTCTATCCTGAAAAGGGTATAATCACGAAAAATTCATGATACTAAACTTAATAGACAATTCATTTTAGATTCTTAGATTCTGGAAGCCATTTCACAAATAATAATAATCATATTGTCGATCTAGAGTGGAAAGGGCATAACGACACGCCACTACACTCGAGAATTTACAAGATATGAGTACCAAAAGATGAAAAAAAGTTTTGTACATACGACCTTCTGAATTTAGACCCTCGATATTTCAGAACTAAACCTCATTTACTAATCATTGATAAACGAGTGATTCTTACCCTAAAGCATACTTTGATGCCTGCCTGGATATCCGATTTTTCCCATCAAAAAATAAGTTGCCACTTTTATAATCAAATGGTACACCAAATATTTCAATGGCGAATCCTTTCACAGTTTTTCTTGTAACTCTGTTGAATTGAACTCCTGGAATGATGATTATTTTTGAATAACCCCATCTGGGGTTTAGATGTTGAATACAGGAAAAAAATGATTGTTCATTCAGAAATGAGTCATAGCATTTTAGATTCGATATTTTCAATGATTCCATTAAAAAGCTGAGGATATCTCAATAACATCGATCGGAATTAGTGTTCGGAAATCGTTTGTAAATTTGGCTGTTTTAGTAAATAATTTAAGATCCTATGTTTCCCTATTCTCGAAAATTCCTGGTTTTCATCACTATCTGCGGTTCTGATTATCGTAGCCTAAAAATTCGAAGATCCGTGTAAATGAGAGGCCATTTCCCACCGATTTATGTGGGCTCTAATTACTACGATAAATGTGTTGTAGTTATTTTTTTAGCCAATGTGACTCGCTTTTAGGATGGCAGATGGTTTGCTTGCCATGTATGTGATGTATCTGTGATGTTTCAAGAAGCTTCCAAAAATTAATTGTAACACATGGCATCTTCCGGGAGTTCCCTCAATTTTTCAATGAAATCATTAACAAAAAACTATCTTCAACCGTTCCTTTGAAATGTCTATTTTGTTCTACTCGCCCTTATGAAAAATACCTGTCAGAACGTAGCGTTGTGGCAGACGTAAATCGTCCAAAAAAAATACTCTGTTCTCTCTGTCTATCGTATGAATCTGAGAGGTCCTGCTAAACGTCGGAATTGGTATCCATCTCTTTGAATATTTATCAATGAAGCCATTCGCATTCAATTTTCCTTCTCTTGGTTGAATATATAAAATATCATTTTTTCGAATAAATCGCAAACCAATGATGACCCTTCAAGCGAATTATAAGTTGATTAATGTGGATTTTTGAACATGAAGGGATTGAAATTTTTTTATCATTCCAAATATTGAAAATAGTATCAATATGCAATAATAAAGTGAAAATTTATCTCTTTTTAACCATAATTCAGATTCTACTCTCGACTTAACTCTCGCTCCACTCTTGACTTTTCCGCAGACGGCGAGAGTGGATTTTTTATTTATGGAGAATCAATTGTTAATGATTTTTTCATCATTGATTATTGCTAATATGCCAATAAAATGATGAAAAAATTTGAAAATTCTGTTTAAAAAACTTTTTAAATCATAATTCAGATTCCACTCTCGCTCCGTGGAACGTGCTTGTCGTTATTCATAAACTCACCTGTTCAACTCTGTCCTGCTCTCCATAAGCGCGAGACTGATCTTATTATGATTCCCATAGCAATCACAGCCACATGTAGCCATAGTGAAATTCCAACCTGCTCCATCGTTGATTAGATACCCCTTTTTTTTCGGGCAATTAAAATTCTTCCCGAGTAAACCTAATTCAGTTGAATTCACGTACTGAAATTTGTACGGGCCACTTTTCTGTGTTGATAAAAAATGTGAATTATATATCATTCGCAAAGTAATTCTATTTCGTTGAATAGTATCAAAATATTTTTTTACCAATACACAAGCCTGCACTGCATTCAAATAAAAACAGTTATTAGCGATACCTGAACAGCTACTCCGATAGTCATAAATCTCTCCATCGCAGTCAACATTTTTATCAAACATTATATTGTTGCAACTGGCCAACTTACACTTCATCCAACGATAACGAAAAATTGTTGTCTGAAAAGTGCCTTCCAGTTCATAAAAGGATTCATCTGTAAGATTTCCATTGGTTGAAAGAAGTATTCATACAAATAATAGATCAGAATTTTTGCTCTTCTTAGTCATTAGAAGAAATATAAATACCTCGAATCCAGATGCCTTTATCAGGATCACACGCTCTCAGATATACTGCGTCTGTTGAATATAGATTCTCTCTAAATAGATCCAAGTAAAGTTCAAACTGGTTCCGAAATTTTTCTTTAGCTAGTGAATTCATGATCTTCCATTCTATGCTTCCTAAAAAAAACGACGTTTATATGGTTGTAGTAATATTTTTGAAGAAAGCGTAAGACCACATCGGTGATACTCTATTAGGGTGAAAATGCATCAAAATAAAAATAAAATAATATTTTCAATGTTTTCTGCAATAGCCTACCTTGGTTCTGAATGTGTCGGTGTATATTTGCAAAAGTTACCATGACGTTGATTTTGATTTCAGCTATAACTGATATTGTAAATAGCTTCATTAGAACGTTCGAAATTATATTCGGGACATCGCACATCGTTGTATCGTGTCTCTGCAAAAAAATCGCAGTTTTTTGGTGCTGCATTTAGATTCTTGAATCCACCACACAGTAGTGAATACGTGGATTGTACAATTCTAGAAGTATTTTCAAATGGTTCTTACAAGTACATAATCAATAATTGCGTCTGCCAAAGTTTTATGACCTGGTAATAATTCTTTCGGATCAGTCATAATTTTTCGTACAATTTGAATGTATCCCTCGGCATCCAGAATAATATCTCGTGTAATATCGTGCAATGGAAGATCAGAGTCACGACTGGTCTCATTTATATATTCATAGAATTTTCCATAATATTTATCAATACTTGAAATGAATAGATCAAACGTATCTATAGATTTAAACAACAGAATTTCGGATGGCAACAATTTGAACGAATACTGAATCATTTTAAGATTAATTGATCTCTCCAATTGAGCCAGCTGCTTATCAATCTTATTAATTTGATCTCCTACTTCCCGATTTCTCGTATTGTAACCTGTGAACAATTCTGCAACATCCTTGATATCTTGGTATCCATCGAATTTCATCTTATCTATCATCTTGTGCAATTTCCATAATTCTGTGCCTAAAAATTAACATATTTTCAACAAAATGTACTCGAACTACTACAAAAACGATTGTACTAAAAGAAAATTATCAGTAAACATTTCCTGCAATTTCTAAAATTTCCCAAAAAGGAAACACTCTTGTGTCTAATTCATTCTTGTGATTAATTCATTATTCCTTATTACCTGCATCATATAAGGCGTCGATGGCACATGATGAATTACCAATATAGATGACGAGAAGTATGAAAAGTTGCCCTTGAAACATTTTCAGTCTTTGTCCTCACGAAATTTTTTTAGAGTAATAAATGCCCACCACCGTATATCGTTTCACTGAGGAAATCTATATTTATTAGATACGAATAAATACAAACATATGCTGATGGTGCCGGCACGCGGAGCGTTACTTTTTCGCACAGCGTAATGAAAAAATTATTTTCGTAAAAAATATTCCGTAGTAAATTGAAGAAATTACTTGAAATCATAGTACAGTCAATTATATGTAATGTGATCAAAGAACGCTAAAAAAATTGATACAAGGCTTCCACAGTCTTGTTCATAGCAATACATACCCAATAGTTTTGTTGATAATAACGAATAATGGAAAGAACAGCTCGATAGGATGTTCTGTTCCCAAATTCAAAAATTTGCTTTCAAAATCGTAAGATTCTCATTGTGCCATTCTTGTCGTCGAATTGAATGAGGAAAAAGTTAGTAAATGTGATAAGTTATAGTCGACTGTTACTAATAATCTTCTCTATGGAGAACAACGTGTCACTATCTACGTCAACTCTTCAAATATCTGTGCCCCCAAATATCTGGCTTGGTATGATAAACACATTGTCTACAGATTAGAAGCTTTGCATACCTTGAAAAAATTATCTATCGTAAATATTTATCTATCGTAATATAAGTCTCCTAAGCGCTGAACTGACTAATTAAACGATGAAAATTCTACCATTTTCGTATAACGTGTACTTCTTATGATTTCTTTGTTATTACGTAATTGTGATTTGACATTAAATTAAAATAAATCAATAATGTTTGCTAACTTAAAGCTGTTTTTCATGGAGAATAGAGACGTAACAATAAGTTTTAACTTGAAATACTCGCATTCAATATATTGCCATAGAAGATTCTTTTCAAATAACGATTCACAATTTCACGGGAGTAAGTGAGGCATTCTACGCTATTTCACTCACTTTTTGATGATTTTTTCGATTTTGTTCATTATCGAATATGTTGTGGAATAGCTGAGAAAAGTCATTTCATATGGAAACTAAAAAAAGAACATTTCAAGAATTTAAGACCATTTCAATGTTGGGAAAAATTCTGAAGATGTTCACTCCTCTCCAACTTCAAATGTTCGTATCTTTTGGAATATCATAGGTCCAATTACGAAAATAAAATGCCGATGCACTGCGCACATAGTCGTAGCATGGCACCATATCGGAACGGATGGAAAGTGGACTGCGATATTCGAATTTAAATTAACATCAAATCCCCCAATATCGCCAAGTTCACCAATTCTCATCAACTGGACAAATAAACACCAACATTACCGACGACCACTCAATACTTTTAGAAAGTTCCTGTAGAGGGACAACGACCGAATAGTTCATTCCCAGAGCCATAAACCAAGAAGAAGAAGAAGGGTGATCTTGAAACCGGACTGCGCGTCAGTTAGTGTACTCAACCGTTATTCAATTCATACGAAAATTCCACCAATTTCCTCAGTAATATCATCATTAACAATTAAACTTGTTCACCCAATTCATCAACAATGTACGCCAACGACGACGGTAAGTGACCACTCAATCTCTAATTATCCAATTCACTAATAATGTCCATAACAATCCTCCTAACCTCTCAAAAAAAAACCGGAAAAAATTCACCCAACAATAATTAAACTTTACAGATCAATATGAGGACGAGGATGCAGATGAAATTTCCTCAAAACTCTGGCAAGAGGCTTGTTGGATCGTCATCAATGCTTACTTCGATGAGAAGGGTCTTGTACGTCAGCAGCTCGATAGTTTCGATGAATTCATAGAAATGTCTGTCCAACGTATTGTCGAAGATTCTCCACAAATTGATTTGCAAGCCGAAGCCCAGCATACATCAGGCGAAATTGAAAATCCAATTCGTCACTTGTTGAAATTCGATCAAATTTATTTATCAAAACCAACACATTGGGAGAAAGACGGTGCACCATCTCCAATGATGCCAAACGAAGCGCGTTTGCGTAATTTAACATACTCAGCACCACTCTACGTCGACATAACAAAGACAATTGTCAAGGAAAATGAGGATCACATTGAGACACAGCATCAGAAAACATTTATTGGCAAAATTCCAATTATGTTGAGATCCAAGTATTGCTTATTGTCTGGCTTATCTGATCGTGATTTGACTGAATTGAACGAGTGTCCACTTGATCCAGGCGGTTACTTCATAATAAACGGTTCTGAAAAGGTTCTAATTGCTCAAGAGAAAATGGCGACTAATACTGTCTACGTATTCAGCATGAAGGATGGCAAATACGCTTACAAAGCCGAGATACGTTCGTGCTTAGAGCACAGTTCTCGTCCCACATCAACACTATGGATAAACATGATGGCCAAGAGTGGTGCTAGCATAAAAAAATCAGCGATTGGCCAGAGAATAATCGCTATTCTACCTTACGTGAAGCAGGAGATTCCAATAATGATTGTCTTCCGGGCTCTAGGATTCGTAGCGGATCGTGATATTCTAGAGCACATTATCTACGACTTCGATGATCCCGAGATGATGGAAATGGTCAAACCTTCGTTGGATGAAGCTTTCGTCGTTCAGGAGCAAAATGTCGCGCTGAATTTCATTGGTTCGAGGGGCGCTAAGCCCGGTGTAACCAAAGAAAAACGTATAAAATATGCGAGAGAAATTCTGCAGAAGGAAATGCTGCCGCACGTTGGTATCAGTGACTTTTGTGAGACCAAGAAAGCTTACTTCCTCGGTTACATGGTGCATCGTTTACTCTCAGCTGCACTTGGCAGAAGAGAGCTCGATGATCGTGATCACTACGGTAACAAACGTTTGGATCTTGCTGGTCCACTTTTGGCATTCTTGTTCCGTGGTTTATTTAAAAATTTGATGAAAGAAGTTCGCATGTATGCACAAAAATTCATTGATCGTGGAAAAGATTTTAATCTTGAGCTAGCAATTAAGACTAAAATAATAACTGATGGATTAAGATATTCATTGGCTACTGGGAATTGGGGCGACCAGAAAAAAGCCCATCAGGCACGTGCTGGTGTTTCGCAAGTATTGAATAGACTAACATTTGCCTCAACTTTGTCGCATTTAAGACGCGTCAATTCACCAATTGGTCGTGATGGAAAGCTCGCGAAACCCCGACAACTTCATAATACACTTTGGGGAATGTTGTGCCCAGCTGAGACACCAGAAGGTGCTGCTGTTGGTTTAGTAAAGAATTTGGCATTAATGGCTTACATTAGTGTTGGTTCACAGCCTTCGCCGATTCTTGAATTCTTGGAGGAATGGTCAATGGAGAATCTCGAGGAAATAGCACCGAGTGCAATTGCCGATGCCACTAAAATATTCGTCAATGGATGCTGGGTTGGTATTCATCGTGATCCAGATCAATTGATGGCGACTTTGAGAAAGCTACGACGTCAGATGGACATTATCGTTTCTGAGGTGTCGATGATTAGGGATATTAGGGATCGAGAGATTAGGATTTATACAGACGCTGGAAGGATCAGTAGACCACTGTTGATAGTTGAGAATCAGAGTTTATTGCTGAAGAAGAGGCACATAGACATGCTGAAGGAAAGGGACTACAATAACGATGGATGGCAGGAGTTGGTGGGTAGTGGAGTGGTTGAATATATTGATACTCTCGAAGAAGAGACGGTTATGATTGCGATGTCGCCGGAGGATCTGAGACAAGAAAAAGAGTACGCTTACTGCACAACTTACACCCACTGTGAAATTCATCCAGCCATGATATTAGGTGTTTGTGCATCAATCATTCCATTCCCTGATCACAACCAGAGTCCCAGAAATACCTATCAAAGTGCTATGGGTAAACAGGCCATGGGAGTTTACATAACAAATTTCCACGTTAGAATGGACACATTGGCGCACGTATTGTATTATCCACACAAACCCCTCGTCACCACGAGATCAATGGAGTACTTAAGATTTCGTGAATTACCGGCTGGTATAAACAGCATTGTCGCAATTCTCTGTTACACCGGTTACAATCAAGAGGACAGTGTTATTCTAAATGCCAGTGCAGTTGAACGAGGCTTCTTCCGATCAGTTTTCTATCGTTCATACAAAGACGCTGAATCGAAGCGTATTGGCGATCAGGAGGAACAATTTGAAAAACCAACGAGGCAAACGTGTCAGGGTATGAGAAATGCTATTTATGATAAATTGGATGAGGATGGTATCATAGCACCGGGTATACGTGTTTCTGGCGATGATGTCGTAATTGGTAAGACGATAACATTACCAGAGACTGATGATGAACTCGATAGCACGACTAAACGTTTTACGAAGCGGGATGCATCAACTTTTCTACGTAACAGTGAAACAGGAATTGTTGATCAAGTGATGTTGACATTGAACAGTGAGGGCTATAAATTTTGCAAAATTCGAGTGAGGAGTGTGAGGATACCGCAAATTGGTGACAAATTTGCATCGCGGCACGGACAAAAGGGCACATGTGGTATACAATACAGGCAAGAGGACATGCCTTTTTCATGTGAGGGATTAACACCTGATATCATAATAAATCCTCATGCTATTCCATCGCGTATGACGATTGGTCACTTGATCGAGTGCATTCAGGGCAAAGTATCAGCGAATAAAGGTGAAATCGGTGATGCAACACCATTCAATGATGCTGTCAATGTACAGAAAATATCAACGCTTCTTCAAGAGTATGGATATCAATTGAGAGGTAATGAAGTCATGTACAATGGACACACGGGAAGAAAAATAAATGCACAAGTATTTTTGGGGCCAACTTATTATCAGCGTTTGAAGCACATGGTGGATGATAAAATCCACAGTAGAGCGAGAGGACCAGTACAAATTTTAGTCAGACAACCAATGGAGGGTCGTGCAAGGGATGGTGGCTTGCGTTTCGGTGAAATGGAGCGTGATTGCCAAATATCACATGGAGCTGCACAATTTTTACGTGAAAGATTATTCGAAGTTTCTGATCCTTATCGCATACATATTTGCAATTTTTGCGGATTGATTG
>JABSMS010020784.1:0-11235 GCA_018902275.1 Aleiodes sp. PSUC_FEM 10030003
GGTTTTTGAGTTTTTACGCTACGACCAATAGAACCTGAGATATTCCCAAAAAAGTGATTTTTTTAGATTTTGGAAAGGGGGACCCCTTCAAATCTTGACGAGCAAACTCGAATTTTCTAAAATATCAAAAAAATTTATTTTTACACATGTTTTCCACTTGGAATTTCCTCAGCTTTCCAATGGAACGATCAAAATAAACCTATCTTTGATATTTCCCTCGATTTCTTGCGATTTTCATAATATATAACATCAAAACTGGCGTGTCTCCATTTTACCCCTTGTGTCCATTTTACCCCACCTTCCCCTATGTTAATTTTCGAAAAGTTTTTGAAAATTTTAGGGGAATCCTAGGGAGATTAACATGGGCAAAAACTGTCCGGAAGTTAAAATGAAAAGGTCTCTAATTTCAAGTTCTCGGGGCTTATGAAACATTTATTCTCTCCTCGTCAATTCAAAATTTGCCAATAAATAAAGTAAGCAGAACCGGCATCTCATAGATTTTTAAACAATTCGTGTTTTCATCGCATAATTTTTTTCCTCATCTCAATTTCCTCTTTTTCATATGCAACATCACTTGTCGAATAATTCCAAATCCAAATTCCAAAAAAAAAAAATTGACAAGAAAAAAAAAAAGAGAAAAATATGAATAACATAATTCGATAATGCGAGAAATATTTTCACCTCAATCATCAACAATTGATTAATATTTAATTATTATACTTAATGAGGATTCACTCGTAATTATGAATTTAATTTTCACCATAAATCGTTTTTATCATTAAGAAATAACGAGGAAAATGTTTGACAGTAAAAAATGCAATTGTGCATTTATAACATTTTCATTCCTCTTTAATTTTCATATTTTTTTGTTTATTTGATTGTCTTCCTCAGAGCGGTCATAACTTTTTTTTCAAAATTTCGTCTCAGTTAATTCACCACTCTTAAAAACCCACGAAAATAAAATTGAAAAACAATAAAAACTAAGGAAAAATTCTTCACTTTTTCCCTTTTTTTTAAATAAATTTTTTTCTTCCATTTGAATCAATAAATATTTTGATCTCCATTAAACTTTAATTCAATTTTCATGGAACTCTACATCTACCATTCAATTGAATAATAAAATTCATGAATTTTTGGTTGAGAACAATAAATGGAATGAGAATCTGAAAATAATTTGATAGTGAAGATGTGAATTCTAATAATTTAAGGATGTTCAGCGACTTTGGAAAAATGGGAAAACCTAATTTTGAGGAAAAGTAATGAAGCCCACGTGGTTTAATTTATAAAATGATTAAAAAAATCAGTGAAAATTTTCGGGAATCAGGAAGAAATTAACGGAGAAAATTAATAAATAAAGTTACTTGTGGTTTAATGGGAAATGGGTGAAAATTATTGATATCTCCGTCAAAAAAAGTGAAGAAATTCTGAATTTTTTTGAGCATACTGAAATTTCAGATGAAAAGATGATAATTATTAGAAGGATCATGTTATTTATTTAAAAAAACATTCATTCATCGAGAAAAAAGAATTCTAATAATTATAAAATTTTTATCTAAAATCGTCTTCAGAATGACTCTACATGAAATAACTTCAGAATTTTTTCATTATTTTTGACGGTCCGACTAAATTCCATGAATTTTCCATTCAGTTACATTTGAATTATCTCTTGAAAATCTCTTGAAAATTTCACTGAATTTTTTTTCATATTATAAACATAGTTAATTAAAAGAAAAAAATTACGAACATAATTCATTGGATTTCATAAATCTCACTACTTTTCCAAAGTCATTCAACATCTTAAGTTTATTTTAAATTCAATTTTCTAACATTATCTCCGAATCTAAGCGAGACACAAAAATTTTTACTCTCGTAAAAAAATCCCTAGATTCCAAGATATTTCAAAAAAATTGAACCCAAATGCAAATTCGTACCCTATCCCTTCACTGCTAAACTGACTTTTCAGCACAAATTTTTTCAATAATCTCCACAAACTCTCTCTCCATTTTTTTTCTCCCCAAAACTCAATTAATCTCCTCTCAATAACACAATAACCTTTTTCACAAAATCAAAGAAACTGATAAATATTCAAATTCATGGGACGCGATTATTATTATTATTAATCCACTTTAATCATAATCATTTTTTTCCGAGTAAATAACGTCTTATGTATATAACAACAAGGTGAAGCGCAATCGTTTATTATTTTCTCAGTGATTAATATTATCACCATTTTTTTTTGTTTTTTTCTTTTTTGTTGAAAAAAGTTTACACTTATTTAGAATTAAGATACCACCCATTAGATTCTGCATTTCTCTTATTTCCTGCAGCTCTCATTAGTTTAAACGAATTTAATTAACTCTCTTGTGCATGAGTTCACGTGATTTCTTTCAATTCATCAATTACTTAATACTGTATGAAAATAAATGAAAAATGCTGAAATAAACATTTTCTTTTCACTTCTTTTATGGATGAAGAGTAGAGACGGTTGAATTACTGGGGGAAAGAAATTCGATTGGACGAGTTTAAACATCAGAAAATGCGAGCACTGCAATAGAATTGATTGCCAAAAAGACTTTGTTTTTCTTTCTTATCATTTTCTCTCATTAAAATCCACGAAGAATTCATGTCTTCAGGGATTCATGGCATTCAGCAAGATTTCCATCTCGAAACAAATTATTACTAGCCCATTATCATCGATTATCCAACGCGGCTTGATAATCAGGGCCGATAAATTTATCAGACCAATTTTTTTTAATTCTTTGGTCTCAAATTCACGAAATTTTTCACATTTTTATCCTTAATTTTTCTTTGGATTTTTTTTTAATCACTTGAATCAGTACGTTGTACCACTTAGTGATTCTGAGATACTTGTGCCTCCTGATGGCGTCACGGGGAGCTCGCCGCTCTCGTACTTGTTGTAACGACTAGTGTAATCTGCCTGGAGTTGTTGTCTTACCTATTGAAGAAAGAGAAAAATTGTGGATTTCTGAAATTTTTGTTTGTAAATTTTTGAATGAAATTATTTTGAAAATGAGTGGGTTTAGAGGAATCAATGCCGATATCTTTTTTGGAGAGAATTGAATGCTCTACAAAAGAGGTCTCTTGATAAATTTCGCTAAGCTCAGTCGTTTCAGAGATTTTTGCAAAACAATGTAGATGTAATTTTTGAAAATAATTTTTTAAGGAGTTTCCCTAGTGCTTCTGGAGGGGGGGGGGATCTATTGTTCTCCTGCAGAGTGCCAAATTCTAATTTTTTTTTTTTCAATTTCCAAGCTCACTAAAATAATTTTATTTGAATTCTTCATCGATTAAATCCTCTCAATTTCAATAGCTAATTTTTTTTAATAAAATAAAATTATAATAAAATTTGTAGAAATGCGTTAGAATATTATCGAAAGTCTAAAAAAATGAAGGATGAAAGTGGCAACTTTAGTTCATTGAAATTTCATGTATTTCTTGAATTTATTCAAATATTGACATTTCTAAGCAGGAGAGAATTAGGAATTTTGAAGAAAAGTGAGCAGAATAAGTATTCTACCATATCACATTTTTCCAACTAATTATGCTATGAATCGCATTGATTGGTATCGAAATATATTCTCTAACATTTGCGGAAAAAATTTCATCAGCCTTTTTTACTTCAAACTGATTAATTTATTGTTTAATATTTCTCTGATCAGAGGGCGATTCTCTAAAAAATCAGGTAGTTCCGAAAGCATTGTATCGTGCTTCCATAAAATTTTCAAAGAAATCCTAACGGATTGAAATTTTTAAGCAAACTCCTTAATTTTTTTTTTTTGAAACTCCTTAATTTTGAATCAAAAAAAGTTTTCATATATTTTTACTCATATCTCCGAAATGACGAAAAGCAGAATTTGTCAAGAGACCCTTTCTGCAGAGGATTCAATTCTCTGCAAAAAAGGTCTCTTCATAAATTCTCCTAACTCTGAAAGTACCACAGATATTTATGAAACTATTGAAAAAGTAATTTTCAGACGATTTTTTGAATTAAAAAAAAAATTAATCGACTCAATTTTATTACAATACGATTCATTTATTTTTCTGTTTGCATGTACCTTATTCCTCTCCTCGTCGAGTCTCTGACGGACCTCCTCGTGTTGTCTCTCCAATTCAGATTTCCTCTTCTCATAAATTTCAGTTAGTCTTGTACACTCATTGACCCCTTTCTCCACTGTTGTCTTTGCTACTTCACGTTTCATACGGTCCAGCTCTGCTTTGTCTTTGTGCACTTTTGCTAGCTGCTTCACCTAATCCATCACAGAATTCATTGCATTGAGTTTGATAATTGAATTAATGTCGAGTGGAAAAAAAAAATTTAGTACACTAGTTCCTCTTCATCGTCAAATTATTATCCGAATTTTTCTACAAATAATTGGGCGATTTTTTCTCATTTTTTTCAGGAAAATTGCGTTAAAAAAAATTAAATTTCAGATTTTTCAAAATTTTGAAAATCCTATTCGATAGCCAGAGAAATTTTCACCGAAAATGCTAGACGATTGGTGGGCTAATGAACGAGCAGAAGAAAATATACGTTCCTCCATTGATATAATTGATTCTTTCATGTAAACTAATGTTTTCCAATCTATTCACACAGAAGAATTTAATATTAATTTTTTTGTCTAATCTGAAGTGAATTTTGAATCAATTATTATCGAGATAATCTTTAATTTCAGTGATTATCAACTTTTTCATAATTTATGAAGTGCAAAAAATGTTAATCGTGCATTCATGCGACCATTTATCTTAAAACAATCGATTTTCGATCAACAATAACTGAGATAATGGGAAAAAAAATAGAATTATGAACAAAAAATTCTTCTTTTTTTATAACTCAAAAATCATTGGTCCGACAAAGATTGTATTACAGCATTTTGCAAATTCCATGAACTTCGTCATCTCTGTTGAATAGTAACCACGGAAAATGGAATAAAATCAAACGCAAAGTGAATTCTTGAATAATAAAAGAGGTTCTATTTCACAAAGCTTCCTCTAGGTTGAAAAACACTCGCGATCTCTTCCCTTTTTCCTCAAAAAAGATTGCCTTTTCAAACAATCAAGAAAAGAATCGATCGCATGAGCAATTAATTTCATAAAACTCTGGAGAAAAATCATTGAATCTTCATTAATACCTCTCCATGTCTAATTTCCTGGAGTTTCCTCATCGCATTATTAGTCTCTCTCTCCAAAAGAACCCGAAGTGTCTTCAACTGATTTGATTGTGATGATTTCATGACTTTCTCAACCAAACTGAAGACACTATCGTGATATTTTTCCTGAAGTTCACGTTCTTGCAGCACGTGCTCTTTGCAAACAGTCAGCATCCGTTCACTCTGACTTCGCGGCAAGCCTCTTACTTCACCGTCTTTACCAACTTCCGGTACCTCTGAAGTCTCTGGTAATGTGCTGATACCGCCATCAGTTGAAAAACTTGAATGAAAAAATTATAATTCGGTTAATTCCAATGAATACTTTTTTTTTTCATTTTTCTGAACTTTAGAAATTAAGGGGGAAAAAGGGTCTGAGATACAAAGAAAAGTATATTTTTGTGATTTTTTTTCAGAGTAACTTATTCATTAATATTTTTGTAATTTTTAATAACAGTGTAGCACTGTATTTACTGTTATGAATTTTCCCAAAAATTTTGAGGGCTTCTCAATAATTGGAGAAAAAATTACTTGAAACTCTGAGAATTTAAGATATCATTGTCGTTTTAAAAAGGGCCTATGTTCAGAATAATTTCAATGATTTGATAAACAAAAAGGCGTAATTATCAATGCTATTAATCATTTTCAGTCATTTTGAATTCACTTCGAAAATTGATAACAACAAAAAGACGTATCTCTAACCGTTAACGATTTTTATGTACAGAATTTAGATAAAGAAATTATGAAAAAAAAATTTACAGAAATATTTGCAGTAAAGTTAAATTTAAAAAAGAATTGTAATTCTTTTTCAAATTTAACTTTCCTTCTCTTTTTTATTACAGGAAATATCCCTTTTTGTTATTATCAATATCTCGGAAAAATTAAACATTGAAGGAATACATAAATTTGAAGAGGCGAATGTCAAAGAGATACGTCCTTTCAATATTAATGACATGGACCTCCGCCCATTTTTCACGAAAAAAAATGCCAGAAATGATTTTTAAGAAAACGGAACAATCGATTGAAAAAAAGTTACGTCCTTTTGTTATTCAAAAAAACTTTGAAAAATGGCACTTGCGCCCCTTCACTTCTAGGGCGACGACATGAGCTAAAGAATATCGCAAATTCAAGCTTATTCTCAGACAATTGTAAAATTGTTGCCATCTCCCCAAAAAAACATCTAATTGAACCAAAAAAAAAACTCACATATTTTTTGTAGATAAACGTTTCACCAATTTGCTGCTATAAAACTTTGATTTATGTTTTTCACCATCAAGCGAACTTTTCTGCGACTGCAAACGTAATTTTTCCTTCTCCTGTTTTCTCCTCAGTGCATCTAATTTTTTATCGAGCTCAATTTTTTTCTCCCTAACAATTTTACTATTCATTAATTTATCAAGCGGCTCAGCAACAATACCCTCCCCAATAGTAACAACTGTTGGTGAAATTTTATTAGCAGAACTGTCAACAATTTGTGTACTCTGATTAGCAGTATCATCCTGATCATTAGTCTCTTGTGAGCTTGTACCAGAGACTGGAGGTTTAATGTTTGGGCTTCCTGATGGCTGAAGTGGAGTTTGAAGTTCTCCCTGTGACTGTAGTCTCTTGATTCTCGTTGATTCGTCCTTGAAAGATGAGAGAATTTCAGGTTTGTTAAATTTAAATTGGAAGAAGAAGCAATTACATTCAAAAGCTCAAGACTCACAAGTGATTTAGATGCACTCGTTCCACCACCAATTTTATCTTTATCCTTATCTTTTTCCCTCTCTTTCTCTTTTTCTTTAACACTATCTTTCTCTTTTTCCTATTTGTTAGCAGGCAACAGACAATTTTGTTAGTCAACCAACGAGCAACAGAAAAAAATCATTCAGATTAATTCACCAGTTTCATTGAATATCTCGGGATCTAGCAGAGATAGAGTAATTTTGGTAACGACGTTTTTTGTAGGGAAAAATAAGAGCTACAAGAAAGGTCATTACAAAAATAACGATAACTCCCGTGGATATCGAGATATTTTCGGAAAAATCTTAAATGAACTGTTAATTACACGAAACGTACATTATTGATGCAGAAAAAAAGATTGGGTTCAAAATAATTGAGCTAAAGTTGAAGAGCACCATACTTAAATTTCTTCTTCTTTTTAATTACATTTTTCCCAGCTTTAGAAAATACCCCATAAATTGAGAAAATTTCCATGAACGAAATTTTTGTGGAAACCTTTTCGTGCCCTATAAAATCTCTGCAACAAGGTCTCTCAAAAATTTCCTCTATTCCTCATTTCAAAGACATCTCCAAAGAATTTGCATTACTTTGGTCTCACGAATTATTACATCATTTCAATTGCATTATATAATTTCCCATCATGAATTTCCCGTCAAGCCTCGTCATCTCCACCAATATCCCCTGAACCAAATCTCCATTTCCTCCGAATCACCCAAAAAAACAACCAAATCAAACCCAAGCAAAATTTACCTCAATTTCCCCATCAGGTCCCTCATCAACATCCATCAGCCTCTCCAACTGCTTCGCCCTCTTCTCCAATTCGCTCTGATACTTAATAGGATTAGCAAGAGCCTCAGCGAAATCACTGAATCCATCCGGCACATAGTCCTTAACAATAACATGAAGAAAGAGACTAGCAAGTGGTCTAGGCTGTCCGCACTCGTTCCTCAGCGTTACGTGTCTATACCCAGGACACATTCCAACAACCGGTAAAACTCTGTGTCCAATGAGCCTGCCGCTCTCCTCATAAGCAGCTATCCTAATCGAAGCCAATTCAGGCAATACAACCTTCTTAAAAACAAACGGCTCCTCATCATAAACCGGATTGATTCCGTTATTCGGCACGATTTTAGTTCTAAATTTCTTCCTAACAGTATCAGCTGGTAGTCCATACATATCAACTTCAACGTAAGTACCAACTCTCTTATCGGTCAAGAATTGCGCCGATAAAACGTGAATGTGAACAGTTCCAGCGATTATACCATCAACAGTTGATTCAGCAAATGGATCCAATCTTCTGTCTTTCCTCCTCATAAATTCCGGCTTCAGCAAGTACCCACATCTCTGATTGTATTCAAAAATACCTATGTTCAACTGCATAGAAAGATCAAGGGTCTGATAATTCAACGCAACCAGTTGACATCCGGCGTTCCAGAAGACTTGGGGCATAAAATTACTGGAATCGAATCTCGTACCAGCTGGATAAACTCGCGACAATTGATGTTTATTGTAATTCACAAACTCCAGGGGGTGCTCCTTGAGCAACGTAGTCGCTTGCTTCTCGTCGAATGACGACATCTCGTACGTTCTATTCTTTTTTTCAGAGCTCTCGAAGCTGTTGAAATGAACTGGCTGAACGTAGTTAACGAGCGCTGATATTTCTTCACCAGCCTCTGTCTCTTTGGCTGTTGATGCCACTTTATCTGAGGCTGGAATCTTGTCACCCATTCTCAGCTTTATGTCCTCGACGTTCGATTCATCCTCCTCAGTACTTGACTCGTCATCTTCGTCGTCGTCGTCCTGGTTGCTGTCCTTTGATGATTGACGCTGCTGAAGGAGCATCGGGGGATGCGGAACTTCGCCGTTACCAATTGATGATTGGTCGGTGGGCGTTGGTGACACGAGGACACCGTCAACCTCGTTCTGGGGAATTATGTCAGGCGGTGGACCATTCTCACCGTCTGTTTCCAGGGATTCCTGGGGTACTTCACCTTCTTGATTGAGTGGGTGGTGTTTCTTGTGGTCTTTCTTGTGGTTCCTGTGCTTCTTCTTGTTCTTTATTATTATCTTGCGTTTTAGGAGAGCCGGCGGTGGCAGCTCCTGGCCCGGCTCAAGCTAGAGAGAATTCATCAGTCAATTAATAATTCGAATGAACCTCTTTTTCCGTCGAGGAATTCAATAGTGAAGTGATGAAGGAGGATAAATTTTTTTTTGTATATTCTTTCGAGGACGAGTGGGTTCAAAAAAAATTATCAAGAAGAAGCTTTTTCTGTAGATAATTTTGTCCTACAGCAAAAGTCTCTTGATAAATTCTTCTAACTCTTGTATTTATTGAGCTACGCGGAATTGTAGCGTTTCCGTTGCATTTGAGATTGATGACGAAGATAGATTTTTGAGATAGGACTGTGTCTAGACAAAATATTTTTTGTGCAGAATCGCGTAGATGAAATGATTCGAGAATAGCATCCTACGTGATATTTGAAGTGCTTCCTCTTCATCACTTCACTCATTAATTGGCTAATTAACTAATAGATAATGGGCTGAGAGAGATTCGTGTAGGCAAGTTAGCACTATTGCAATACCTTGTGTGACTCGAGAGGGGCAGCAAGCAACATGTCACCAAAGTACTCCCTACAATACTGAGCGATCTTAGCCTGTTGTCTGGGATTGCAGTGATTCTCGAAACTGAGCACAACTGGGAATTCCGAGGTTTTGAAGGCACTCTCAGCTATCGCCTCGATTACATCCCGAGCGCATATTTCAGGCACAAATGTGTATCTGTTTTCAATATTATGCATGGATCTTTTTTGTTGTTCTTAATCAATGCAACTATCTACTTTAGACTATGTAATAATACTTCGAAAAATCTAGATTTTTTCTTTCACTACTCAAGCTCGCAACTTTGCCTTGAAATATCTCGGGAATTATTGGGTTTACGGAAATTTAACAGGAGACCTTTTTTGTAGAGAATTTTGTAGGCTATAAAAAAGGTATCTTGATAAATTCTTCTAAATTCAATATTTACGGAGATTTTCGCGGAATAACCTACGTATTATTTATTCCCAAAATTTGATCCTGTTATCTACTGAGTTTATTTATGCTTTAAGCTATTTTTAGGGTTCAATGGCACTTACCCGTGAACAATTACAGGCTCGTCGACCTTCCCGTTCCAAAAGTCAAGCTCTACACAACGACAACCAGCGAGGAGACACTGACGATAAATTTCTACTGAGCTTTTACCAGTTAATTGATGACCTGGAATTTTTAGGAAAGTTAAAACAAATTTTTAATCATATTGTCATGATTATTTCGAGAATAGAAGTTAGGGGAGGATGAGGACAGTCAGAGTGGAACATCGAGGAAATTTCTGATTCAAAACAGTGTAAAGAAGTGCATGTTGACCATTCTTAAAAAATCGTAATGAATATTCTTATGCTCAAAATTTTAGGGGAAAGAGTTATATTAAAAAAAATAAGGTTACAGAAAGTTTAAACAATTTTTACCATTTATTTATAAAAAGGGAATGTTTAAAAAAAGTTATATATTGCAAAATGTAATTCGAGTAATGTTGACTATCTATGAATTTTTTCAGATTTTTCTGACGTTATTTAATTAACAATTTTGACTATTGAAAATTCCAAAATGTACAGTGTGGTCAGTACGAAACTATTGATGGTACTTGCATTACCTTAATTTCCCCCAAAATTTTTCGAATACGAAAGGGCGTATCTCCGTTAGTTTTCGAGATATTCGCAAAAGAATCGCGGCGAAAAAAATCGACTTATCCTGTTTTACCTCTCCACTACTGAATTTATAAATATCGCTCCCTCTAAACAAAATTTCATAGATCACAATGTTTCATAATCTTTCATTAATGGCTGGAATTACTCATTTCCCATTCAAAATAAATTTAATCTGTTCTCGATAAATATAATCAGCTGAGGGTCACTAGATCTCAACAGTTGAATCATCCGAGGTTCAATTGTCATGATAGAACCAATATTTTAGAAGCTTTTAGAGTTTTCCATGAATTCCATTTGAATACGCGAAAATTTTCAAACTCCCCTTCAGTGAACCGATATTTATGAGTAATATATGCCACAACAAATATATTGAGAAGGCGGGGCAAAGTGGAGCCTTGAAGAAAAATTACAAGATAGAATTCTTTAAATTGTACTACTGAAAAGGCAAAGAAAAAACAGAAATAGTTGCGAAATAAAAAAAAATTAATTTTTGAAATTTCTCACAAATTAAAATTTTGGAAGTCTGCATCTAATCGAATTTTTTAACAAATTCAAATTTTAGATTTTTTTAATAATTCAAAATTTTGGTAAAATGAAAATCTTTG
>JABSMS010020795.1:0-11231 GCA_018902275.1 Aleiodes sp. PSUC_FEM 10030003
TCTTCTAGTAAATTTCGATTTTCTTTTAACAATAAACTAATGATTTTTCGGTTGGAAATCGAGAGTAAAAGCCACCATTTTGTGCATTTTCAAAAGAAAATTCGATCTAAGACTAGATTTATTATTAAATTAATCTTTTTTTTCTTTTTTTTTTTAATTTCCGATGACCCAGTAAGATGTCCTGATGGTCACCAGGAAGCATTACTTGCGGGAGGAGTCCCAGCAGAGATGGCGCTATTTTTATAAATAATTAATATTTTCTTTTTCAATTTCCTAGAAGTCAAGTTGAAATATATTATATAAACTGTCTGATTAGCTTTATAAAATAAGCTTGATTATTATTTAAAAAAATATATAAAAAATACTCCAGTTTTCATGTCTGTGACTGCATTTCACCCCTTAACCAAGATTATTCTGTTACTTCCATATTCGAGTTTAATGAATTAATGAACATAATCAACAGAGACAAGTGATTCATGCATCCAAAATTATGAGTCGGGTTATTAATGACGCACTTGGCAATAAATATGCATAAACAAAGCATTGGCTGTCAAACAAAAAAAGTGGCATGATTCTCACCAATTTTTTCATTATCTTAGAATGGAATTCGTAACTCTTCACTGATAAGCCTTAATATATACCAAATATATATGAACAGCTGTTGATGATGAAAAGTCATCAGAAACGGACAAAAGATATTGTACAGTCAATATGTACAGTCACAATTTTGAAAAACAAAAAATACTTGGAATACTAATCGATCAACGTACGTAAATCAATTGGAGCGTTACTAATGAATGATAAGATAAACGATTTGATAAACGAGCTTGCCTGGAGATATATAAGGTTTTTCGTTCATTTCATGATATTTAATTGCTAATACTGTGAGCTGCTGCAATCACCGATGTCACCTGAAAAGATCGCCTTTCTGTTATTGCCTCTAGCAATTTGTATAGTTGGTAAGTCAATAAACGAAATTTACTGAGCACCGTCGATTGTGATTGCACAACAATAATTACATGAATGTTCATATTGATACTTCACTTCAGATGGATATGCTAAACCTCCAAAGAAAATTCTTAATGGCACAGAGGCGTCTAATATTCCGTATCAGGTATCAATTACAACTTCTTTAGGAATGCACATATGTGGAGGAAGCATTATCGATGAGACGCATATTTTGACGGCTGCACATTGCGTTGTGGATGAAGGTGTGTCAAGTGCTGCATCGGTCAATGTCATTACTGGAACTAATGACAGATTTGATTACCCTGAGAACAATCAACATGAGGTTGTACGAGTCATTGTTCATGAGGCTTATAATCCTAATGATAGCTGGAAGAATGACATTGCCATTCTCAAAGTAAGACTCATAATGAGAGATAGTAGATTACCTAACAAGTGCGTATAGTAGATTGTACATCTAGGGCGGATAGAGAATTTGCTCCGGAGTGTGATTGACATCAAACTTCACACTCCCAGGAAAATCTTCTATTCGCCCTTGGTACACTGGAAAAACTAATGTTTGATACATGTTTTCATTTACGATATCAGTTAGATAGAAATATCTTTAATTGAGAGTATCTTGAAATTGAGTAACTGAAATCGAAAATGTTGAAAATTGAGATACGGTACGTATTTTGAAAAGTTGTAAAATATTATTTTGTATCTGAAAAATTAAGTTGAACATATTCACTTGCTTTTGATGTTTGAAATTAAGACATTTTTCAATTATTTAGTTATTAGAGCTTGAAGATACATGAATAGGCTCAGTTGCTAAATGCTATCAAAACTTACCAATGTGAAACATCTTTCGTGCCTTACCAACGTATTGTTTTCTACACAAATATGGAACCAATGACAAAGTGGATGAAATGAATAATAAAAAGAGTTAAGCATCAATTATTATTCAATTTTTCCAGCGTTTGAGTCCAGACATTCATTCAATTCAGTTCTTGTGCTATTTTCTTAAAATAAGTGAAGATTTCTACAATTCTAATTCGAAGTTCTCTGCACTTCTTCAGGTTTACTCTTTTTTACTTGTGTTTACGCGAAGCATGCAGAAAGTGGTTACTTCCCGCACGGCGTGGAATAAAAGCTTTAGAAAATGTAAATAACTTTTAGTTCTATTGAAAAGTTAATTGGTTTTATTTTGTGGATATATGCAGTTAGGGAGGAATATTTCATTCACTGACTATCAACAACCAATTCAACTACCATCTAATGACACAACAGAGGGTACATTGGTGATGGTCAGCGGTTGGGGACTAACTAACCGATATAATCTATGGAGTCTTGCGCGATACCTGAAGAAATCGTTACAGACAGTAATCAGTCGCGAGGAATGCCAGAGGATGATGACCGCGATGACGATACATGAAGGTCACATTTGTTCATGGGCGAGAGGACAGAGTTCTGTTTGCACGGTAAGTTCTGTGAATCTCTTCAATTATTGTGAGTGAGATAAATTTCTGTTAACATTGCCAATGGTCAACCATGAAACGAATTAATTTGAAAATCCAGTGAGTAGGGCAAATGTTTGAAAGTCAATAGTTCATACTTCTCGAATGACACATATCTGACTTTTAATGTTCTCTTTGCCATTTTGTTTGCAGTATGACAGTGGTGGTCCTCTTGTTGATGGCTCGGTTCTCGTTGGTATTGCTTCATTCAATGAATACTGTAAGCCAGCATATCCTGATGTATACACACGCGTTCATCACTATGTCCCCTGGATCCAGAAAAATATCGCTGAATCGGTTTTAGATGAAAATAATTTTGATATAAGGAAGTAATGTATTGGAAAGACGTCAAGAAGTGAAATGACAGAATAAGTTCAACTTATACTACATATTCATATATTCAAATGTTTGAAAATATGGAGAGAACTCTATTTTGAACAACTGAACTTTCAGAGATATTTCAATAATTCAGTTATTTCTCATTTTGAAAATCATAGTTATGGGAATAAATGAGCACTAAAAAATTTCAGAATGAACACAAATCTAAATTTAGATTTATGTATTTTTGATCGAATTTCAATTCAATTTCAATTTTACGTTTAACATTAATTAATTAGTACGTGAATTAGTCCTCTTGTTGATGGCTCATATCTTGTTGGTATTGCTTCATTCAATGAAAATTGTAAGCCAGCATATCCAGACGTCTACACATCAGTAACTTTGACTGGCTGGGGAAACACTGAGCCTTTTGAATTGGAGGACGCTCCACAATATTTGCGAAAGATGTCTGAGAGAGTTATAAGCAATGATCAGTGTCAGAAAATGATGACATCGGTGACAATACATAAGGGACATATCTGTGCTTGGGCAGGAGGATCAAGTGCAAGGTCTGCAAGGTGAGCGTTTTGTAGTTTTTTTAGTTATTAAACATTAGGAAGGATCCTCGGAGAATAGATCCAATTTTTTAAATATTCCTCTCCATGCATTATTAATTAGTCAACCATCATTGAAGTGGATCTACAATATCGTGTGTTAGCTACGCGAAACAAAGATTCATAAAGCGACACAAAGCGGAGCAGAGCAGTGCGAGGATTCCTTTTACTGACCTATCTGTCAAATCCAAAATCACAATTTTCATGATGAAAAAAAACTTGCAGTCATGAATGTGATTTATGTGACTTCAAAGATAGAATACTGTAAGAAAAACTTCGTCCTCAAATTTGATTGCCAATCTGACAGATCGGATAATATTTTATTTCACTTTGCTACACTCCGCTTCATGTTGCTTTACATGGCTGACGATATTGCGGACTGATCTGTATTCTCAACGATTGGGAGTTGCCGGGATGTCCAAAACAGAATTCAGAAATCATACTGATTTCTACTATCTTTGCTTCCAGTATGACAGCGGTAGTCCCCTCGTCGATGGGTCATATCTCGTTGGTATTGCTTCATTCAATGAATACTGTAAAACGGAATATCCGGATGTCTACACACGTGTTTTCGACTACGTACCCTGGATCCGGAAGAGCATCGCTTACTCTGTCCTACATCCCGTTAATAATTTTGACCCCAGGCGATAATATATCCAGAATGAGTTTGACTTATTGACAAGTCTGAGCACACAACCGATACCTCAATTCCAAATAAAGCGACAGAGCAATATGAAAACAACAAAACACGATTTTTAAAACTATCGAGTTGATTATCTCTCGAGAAAACGCATATTCTGAAGTTAGTTTTTCAAGTACACATTCGTCACACTTGAAAATCGTTCAGCGGTGAATCCTCACACCTTCGTAGATTTTCACTCTTTTTACAGTTGAACCAACAGCTGTCGTACTCGACAAATCGAGTTTTCCTTCGACTGGACGTGAGCGAGACGAAGATAACCAGTTGGTTTAAGCGTAAGAGGAATATAACCACACAGGAAGATAAAGTTAGCGTACAAAACAAGGAAGTGGCTAGAAAAGGATTGGACCGCTAGCAGAGAGAGAAAGTGGGAGGGACGAAAGAAGCCTCAGTTCGAGAATAGTGTGGTAGTGCCCTCTGCCGCAATTCGTTAGGTGGTACAGTCGTTTACTGGTACCTGAATTTAAGTTACTGCCAACGAAAACGTGTGTTCTATGGCCCGTGAAGCTACCCCCCCTCCCATTCCAAGAGTACAGCCGCAATAATGTAACTTTCTTACCGATTCGTAACCCCGGTACACACCAGCCACGCGGAACTCCGGTTTTAGGTCTGGCAGCATACTACCGGATAATAGTTAGTGGGGGGAGCTAAAGGAGGGGAGGGGGAGGGTGTCCGGTTAGTTTGGGTTCTTCCATCGTCGGCAGTTTAATTGGGAAATTGGTCTTTCCAGTCTACCGTCTACCATGGCACGTCTGGGAGTTACTTCACCTGGGCTAAATGTAGTCTGCAATTTTGGTAGAGGAGTTTGGAGTATCCCAACACAATATCACACATAAGCCTATTGATTTTTGTCCGTTCTATTGCTCCTCTCGTTCATCTCTCTCGTTTTTAACTGGCTCTGTCTGCCTCTCTTTCAAGTCGAATTATAATTGGCTTTTTGGATGATGTAAGAATTTCTTGAATATCCAGACATAGATGGAGATGCACCAGACGTAAATCCATCCCCAAGTTCAAGATCTCGTGAGCACGATAGATCGTAGTTTTTTGGGCGAGGGGGCGGGGGAAAAAGAAATTAGGTTGTAGGAAAAAACGAATATCTTTCCGTGGATGAGAGAGAGAGAGAGAGAGTGAGAGTACGGGAAATAGACTTCCTTGGGTTGAATCGTGGGAAACGGATTTCTTGCATTCGAAGCTAAGATTTGTGTCTACTCTCTGAGGCATTAAACTTTACTTTTTTCCTCTCTCTTTCTCTCCCTTTGCTCCTTGATTTTTTTCTACTTTTGTAATATGGTTTTACTCTCGTTTTTCTCAAGTTGGGACTCCACGTTTTAAATAGAATGTTCGATTGAAATTTAAAATTCAAATACCAGATATTATCATTTTTATCATTAGGCTCCTATAAAAAGTACACAAATAACTATCAGGTAATAAAGTTTATGCGTAATAAAAGATAATAATATGTATTCCCATGATGTCTTTAATGACACGACAAATAGTAAACCACTGGAATGTATATTGTAAAGGTGAATTTCAGCGGCCGTTTTCCTGAGTTTTCGATCATAAAAAAACACATTTCAAATACTATCTACGTCTTATTGTCCCATAGGAAGTGAGGCGAGTGTATTTTCCCATTTCTACTGATCATGAGAGCCTATCGATAACGTGATAAAATAGATCAGTTATCTGAGGCTATAGTGTAATTAAACGAGAGATTAGTTTCACGCTTTCTTTTTTAATCTCTCTTCCTTCTTCATTCAATTCATCGTCTGCTTCTATTCTATCATTTTATTCTTATTTTTTCTTCATTCTCTTATCCTTTCGAGGAGGATAGTTAAGAGCGCGTATACCAACGCGCATGGTCCTCATGGAATTTAATGAATGCACGAGAGAAGGGCAACCAGCGACGATTACTCGGGGAATTCATTCGTTCTAGGGTCGTTCATCTCTACTTTCTTCTCCATCCCTTCGTGCAAACACAGTAAAATTAAAGGGAGAATCCTATCCGTTTTTATCCATCGTTTTTCCACAATCTTGAGTTCAATTAATATATTTTTTTCAACAGCATAAAATTCTTTTCAATAATAAATCTCAAATCTGAAAATACTCTCAATTTAATAATTAAATTCAGAATGAGGTAAAAGATCAAGTCAAATATTTTCATAATGTGAAAATTATAATATATCACGAGATGCTAAAATTCAGAGAGCTTTCTGGCTAATATCCTGACGGAATGGCATTCTCTCGCTGGTCGTAATGCCATGCTAAGATCAATTTGATATTCAACGCGTCGCATCGTAGATTCTTTGTCGAGCTTGCGAGAGATTTCACTAAAAAGAAACCATAATCACCGGCTTATTTTTCATCACAATGTTCTTTATTTTCTTAAAATACTTTTATGCTAAATAGACTTGAAAGATTTTTCAAGAATTAATTAAACGTTCTTTCGTTAAATTAGAATTAATCAGGAGAGAGTATTATAAATACTCCCTTGTCTCCATTAAACTTGAAAATTAAACCATCAAAGAGCACTCTATGTTAAAGATTCTTCTTCATTCGACGCGTCAATGTATAGAGCATTATACAAAACTCCCACACTATTACTTGTAACCAACTGTGAAGCCTAGAAATAATTCTGAAAAATCCCTTAAATGCTGGCTGTAAATTGAGAAAAAGAAATATTACACTTGTGAGATGTCTTTAACAAAATTTTCAGTTTCACAAGCTATTGCTGAGTTTCAAAAGAAACAAAAAAGTTGGAGAATATTTTGCAAGACAGTTTATGGTACTGCCAATGAGATAAGTTTGAAAGTTGGACGCCATTGGCTGGTTGGTAGTATAGTACTACGTCTTAGACTCGATGTTAAATAAAGTTGCTTTCATTCTCAGTGGCTCGAAGGCCTGACTGATGGCGGAACATCTAATTCCATCTCGTAAAGGAATCCATATACATATATATATATTTGGATAGTGAAAGTATGTACAAACATAGAGATATATTTTCCTCTGACAATTAAGGACATCGTAAAGCTTCAGTGAAAAGATATATATGGTATCCCGCGTCTTTTCTTCTTTTACGAGTTGCAATCCGTATTAATAAACGAAAAGTTTCAGGGACCGGTCCGCAAGTATAAAGCATGAGGGTATATATATGTATGCAACAGTTAATTGATGTGCACGAGCCTCCTATTCACTTTAATAAAGCCGACAGAGTAACTTCGTTGTAGTCGAATGATTTCGCTTCCAAATGGAAGCTTAGTTTTCGTAGTATTTGGTATTTGAATATTTACGGGCTTGTATTCTCACTTTATGAGGTTTGCTGAATCGCATTCCATTGCACTTTTTGTTAAGAAGGGGAGAATGTGGGACTGCAGGTCATCTAGGGGAAAATCCTTGTAGTTTTTACGACTTTAAATTCAGGTATTGAAAAAATATCATAAGCGAAGCAGAAGTATTTTTCCAGCGATTATTGTTTATTCTAATTCAATTAATATGACAGTTTTTTTTAGTCATATGACGGTCTCTTTTAAGACACTTTAAGTGTCTCCCGTGACAGCCATTTAATCTACGTAACCTATGAACGAGCTCATTCTCACCAAGTAAATTTGGAAAAATTGTGCAAATATAGGGATAATGATTTAAAAATCGTTCCATCTCCAAATTACTCCAACGCTTGTATTTATTTAAGATAATAATTTCACGGTTATTTTGTATTATTTGCATGAAGGAACAAAGGCACGTAAAGTGTCTTGCTTTTTAATGTTTCACTAGTGCATATGTGTCTTCGAGTCGAAAGGTCTTAGACCTAAAATGTCTTATTGTCGCCATGACGTCTTGGAATCAGACACCTTATTCGACTAAATCAAATGTCTCCAATTTTTAGACAAATGAAACAGCAGCGTAAACATGACGACGTTGAATAAAGATAAAAGAATAACGATTTATCTATATGTTGAATGAATCCTCGGATATTTGGAGGCCATTGTAGCCCAATAACTTTCGGCTCTACTTGCAATTGGATTGACACAAAGTCTTACAATACTTTTCATCGATTTGGTGAACTACACTGGGGCGAATCAGCGACTGATTGTCTTCCCTACAGTGTCTGGGTTTTCTTCTGGCTTTAATTGAAAATGAGGTCTCCAAAATGAGGAAGTAAGGGACAAACCTATATCTATACATAGATTGAAGGAGGAGGAAACCCGAAACAAAGGTGTCTACCTACCCCATCCTCTTCTCCTCTCCCTTAAAATTTGCTCTTGTTCGAGCTTACTCAAATTATTTTTATCTACGGAATTCAGGAGACTCCAACGAAAGAGCAGCTCATCCCGCCTCCCATTCTTTTCCTTTTTATTTCTCCTTGCAGGGATAACCCACCTGAAGTATATATCCCTCACTGTACTCTGTTACCATTGAGTCGTACCGGGCGTCAGTCGTCTGATAAAAAAAGAAGACGAAAATAAAGGGCGCAAAAAAATGAGAGAGACAACTTTCCGTCTTTCGTATCAGTCAGAGATTTGACTTTTTTTCTCATAAAACTGTGATGAAACTTTCAATTTTTTAATCATTTTTAATTGTTTGTCAGATTCCTTTATTTACTCCATTATTAAGCGCTTTTGCCTTGTTCTCCCAGAATGACGATGAAATTCGCGTTCGGTCGGAGCTCCAAATCCTCAATTAATGAATCTAAGTGATTCATTAAATTTTTTAGAACGGTGTTTTTGTGCATTATTCATAACAATATTAAGAATGACCTAGTTTATCATAAAATTTACCAACCGCCGGGAAAACCGTTGAGGAAACCGTGGAAATAACGAGAGCCGAGCTAAAAAGCATCAGCAAAACAAGGAACAATAGTTCACCAGAGTACCGGATAGTGTAACCATCCTCCCACACTATTTCAGGGTTTGCCTAGTCAGCAGTGAGCGTTCCAGAGCATGTGTATTGTCTTTCTTACTCTGGCATTTTGGCAAATAGAAATTCACGTAATAGTTCTGAAGGGGGTCACAGAATTATATTGAAGTATAATCCCTTCTCTTCTACACTGAGAGAAAAACAAAATTTCGATGAGTAATTTTCACTACAGTCAAGAATATTTTCAGCTAATTATTATCAACGAATAAATTTCTTGAATGGGAAATGGTTCAGCTTAGATTTAATATATTCATCTAACGGGGAGATGAATGTATTAAATGTAAGTTGAACCAATGTCTAGGAATACTATGTAGTTTGCATCAATCAAGAATTTGTTTGGTGATGGATTTTTCTTGGTTAACACATATTCCACGGAATAATAAAAGTGAAATTTACAACTTTCATTAATGTTCCATTGCACATGAATACCGAGAACCAAAATGGGCCAAAATCTCTCATTTTTCCCTGAATTTCCCGTAATTTAACCGAATTTCTACGGAATAATTTACCTGAATTTTTAAAGTTTCATTGATGTTCTGGTGGAATTATTTAAAAATCAATAGAAAACTTGAATTTTCAATAACGAGATTCTCTAAATTCCCAGTCGGAATATGAATTGTTTAAAATTTCCGATATTCACCACCGGAAATATCGATGAAATTGTTTAACAGTCTACAATTTTCCCGCGATTGCGGCACATTAAAACGTCACTGTTGCCTAGCAACTTTCGTGGGACAAATATAAGTACGAACTCCTCAATTCTAGTAAGCATGAATACCTGGGAAAATGTGAGACGATGAGAATCGGCATCGAGAGTAAAATTAAATTGACTTCACATCCGAGTTCTCTATTTCTGGAACAAAGAAATGTTTGTTTTTTTTCACTTTTCATTGTTTGAGTTATTTCAAAACCACATTGACTATAATTATCCATAAGCAGCTTACTGTTTTGATGTAGAACAGTGGAAGTTTCCTGATCGGCAATGTTGAGAGAGTGGGAATACATATTAGAGACAAAGTGAGTAAAATGAGTTGTTTTGCTGCGGAGTTATTTAGTGGTAAAGTGTTATTTTAGTTAGCATAGTATGTGGGTCACCAAGGGCTCAGTATACTAACGTTGAGTAAGCCTCATGAAACACGAGTACCTACCCTATGGATGACGCCCACTAACTCCTTTATGGAGATGGAAGCTTATGCATGAATTGTGAAGATAGTATGGGTAACGTCTACATTCAGTAAATCTTCTGCATTCAACTATTCAAATTTTTCTTTTTATCCTTCTCCATCTTCCTCATCTTTTCAAATAAGATTATATTATTTCTCTTCATTCTACGGTAATTCAATTTGAATTGTCAATATTCAAAGAATGAATCGCAAAGTACTTCTCAATTCTGAGATATACATAAATAAAACTGTATTCGATTCGATTTTGTAGATATTCGTAGACTTCTATTTCAACATTTATCGATAATTCATCGGCCAGACATTGTATTCGTTGGTTTAAAAGTATTTAATCTGGATCAGAGAAAAATAAACTATACCACTTCTTTTTTTTTATAAGTGAATGCTCAAGGATTTGGTTTAAATTTAAATAGCCAAGAAATAATTGAGTGGTTGAACAAAGTAAACCAAAGTGTCCTCTTGGGTTGGGACTAATGCCAGGAAAATTTGACCAACTAGAGTTACTCTCAATGGTACCAATAAAATGTACTAAAGTGCTTACAATAACTGGAACGTTCTCTCAGAATTTTCTTCGAAATTGCCGAATAGACTGAGAATAATCTTAGTGAACCACTCAATTCGAATTTAGGTCATTTCAAATTGCTTAATTTTGTCTCCGTTAAAAACTCGATTCTTCTAATTTATATTAACTTTTCCCAAATTATAAAAATCGAAAGATCTTGACATTATTGGTGTCAAAGTTCCGCTTAGCTACAGAAATATTGGGCCAATGTTGGCGTCTAATATTGGGGCAATATTGGCACCTAATGGTGGGCCAATATTGGTTCACATTGATGAGTAATTAATTTTGAGGTTAATCGAGATATTGGACAGATACTGAATAGTAGAAGTCAATCTTCACATTTATTGTCTAGAATCGTGACGTCTCCATAAATAAAATACAAATACATATCGAGGGTCTAAAGGCAGAAGGTCGTATATGCCAAAATCGGGCTTCTCGGGCAAAAGGTCGTATCTCCCAGGATATACGACCTTTTGCTTTTAA
>JABSMS010020806.1:0-11229 GCA_018902275.1 Aleiodes sp. PSUC_FEM 10030003
ATATTCGGTCAAAAATGATCAAAAAATTCTGAAATTTTTTGAGCATATAGAATGATTCCAAACACAATTTTCCATGAAAATTTCATAATTATTAGAAGAATCCTCTCTTTTAAAAAAACAAATGTTTTTTCCAATACATAAAAGGATCCTCCCAATAATTATGAAATTTTCATCTAGAAACGTGTTCAAAATGACTCTGTACCCTCAAAAAATTTCAGAATTTTTTCACCACTTTTGACAGAGATATGATCATTTTTGACTTATGTTCCATTGAATCCCATATAATTTTGATTGACCTTTTCCGTTGATAGCTTCCCAAATCCCTTAAAAACTTCGCTGATTTAAAAAAAATCAAATTATAAAAATAATCCATCGGGTTTTCATCAGTTCTCCCAAATTGGATTCAACCATTTTCCTCAAATCTTCATAGTATCCGCGTATATTTGAGTATGAACCATCCACCTTGAAATTGCTCAAACATAATAATTCATAATGAAAGATAAAATTATGGGTACTGATAAAAAAAATAAAATGACTCACTCAAAACATTTTTATTTCATTGCGATAAAAATTACTGTGATACTACGAGTCCAAGATTTAATATCCTCCAGATTTATGAGCTGAATTTTTTTTGCGTCGCGACAGTTGCGAAAAATCTTTGTAAATAGAATGTGTAGGGCAAGAAGGAGAGGTAAGACGAAGAAAAGAAGTTCCATTCGGAGAAACAAGTCGCGAATTATAGGTCTGATTCTACACTGTCCCCTTTCACTAGTTACTTCTGTAATTTTTTATTCCCCTCAATTATCATCATTTTTTCAAAACATTATTTACAGAAATTCTCCCCTTTTATTCTTGGCTCTTTCTCATTCTTCTATATCTTGATGCATAAAGAAATGTAGACATAAGAATTTTGTAGAAACAAAAGAAGTGGAATATCATCGGAACCCTTAACGTAAGTAACGCCCACTCTTTGAAGTCAATCGTCTTTGTGATTTCTTTATCGTTACGGCATTGTGTAAAAGTATAAATGTACAACCGTTGACTATTCATTGTTGGTCTCAGACTTTTGAAATTTACCCCTCTGACTCTACTGAACCACTCCCCTTCTCTTCATCGAACTTGTTATTCGATTGAAGTTTTCTTTCTGGGGAGTCTTCGTGAATTAATAGATGCGAAACTATTGGATTTAGGAAAATTTATGAGGTCATCTTTTTGTTGACAATGTAATTTTGGAGAGAAGGATCTGATTATGCATTTCTCTGAAATGGTTCATTTTGCAAATTGACAGGTCAAAATAACCCAGTAAAAAAAATCGGTATTAAATCTTCCAATAGAAGAATTTAAAGCGAAATAATAATAATTCAATAATTAATTGGATATCCAATGAAAGAAAATCTCTATTTCTTCGCCGTATCTCTCCGAGGCAGAAATTCATGGATTCAAAATATCCCGTTGACCATGATGATTATATTTATTTGGTTACACCGTTAAAAAAAATCGAAACTTCAATATCAATATGCGGATGAAATATCAAAATTGCAATTATAATTCTAATTGAACCAAAATTTTCCTTGAAAATTCGTCATGGGAAATTCAAGAATTATATCGTCGACGTGAAATCGAAAGGACGTAAGTGCCATTTGTTGCTGAATAATAAAAGGGAATACCTTATTATTCTTTCGAAGGAATCAATGTACTACATTATTTCAATGTCTCAAAAAGTATTGAATTTCCATGAATTTATCAATATTATCTCTGGAGCTTCTAAAAATTTCTGCAGAAGAAGCTCTAATATTTATTCCCCAAAGCCACAAGTTCTGAAACTAATCACAATATAATTTTCACTCTCCGCATTCATAACTTGCACCAAATAAAAATCATAAATTTATCGATATTATTCATAAAAAATTCAGAAGTCCATGTTTTATTTATAAAACCAAAGATGAGAAGATCGTTGGGTGTGTTCTTAATTTCCTGTATAAATTTCTCGAAATTTTCAGTGATGATTTATAACTGAGATGAGCCATTACGTGCAGTAAATCCGGGTTGCATGCAGTTAACTTGTATACACAACCAGGCATGTCTCTTATCATCTGATGCTCCATGTTATTGTGGATTATATACATACCTATATATGTATATATGTATGAAATCCTCCCGAGGCTGATAGCAGTCAAGAAAATTGGATATACGAGCTTGCCCATGTTTATTTGAATTTAAATGGAAGATATGAGAGTTCCAGCGACTTTCTTAATAATCTTCCATTCGAATATTTAAAATTCCAGGGAAAATCTTGAATGATAATGATGAGAAGCAAAGTACATGGAAGTCATAATCCATTAAATTCAATTAAATTTATGTCGATAATTCCACGATAGAGTTCAACGTTGTGAATTTTCCTCGAGCAATGTAGAAGCGAAAAAAAAGATCCGGAACATTTCCATCCCTTTAAAAACAAGGAGATGAAGAAGTTAAATTATCAATAACCCAAGATGCTCCGATAAATTAAAAAATTCAGACCCAAGCAAGTCACTGTACTACGATGAAAAATGCTCAGCTGCATAGTCTGAATTCTTTTTAACCTATTTCACTAAATCTCAAGTTCTCTCGTTGCTCCAGTTAAGTTACGATGACCCAAACCACTCGTGAATTTTTTTTCTGCATGAATTTTAAGACCTTCGGGGTTTTTCCGTACTTCCTACGTAACAGCGTTATGAAATCACATTGCAAAGAGTATTAGATAAGAAAAATTGAGAGCAATAAAATTATGATTTTATAAGGAAGCTCGAAATTTTTGCTGTAATGCCATTAATTTTGCCCATTAATTTTCAAGATAATGAAAGAAAAAAAAATTGCAATTCAAATTTAGAAGTAAATGATTTTTTTCGAACCTCCCTTGCCCCCAATTTATACAGGAATTTCTTTCCTGTATAAAAAATTATTGAAGTAGTTAACAAACTTCAGTTAACTAGAAATTTCACGGAATCTATCTCTTAGACATTCCTTTGAAAATATTCAGATAACATTTGAAATTTCATCGCAAATTCAAGGTCGAATTTCAAGGGTATGATTTTTCGTGTACATTTGAAGTGGATTATTCAGTGACTGAAAATTTGAGGCCATGTTGCGTTGAATTTTCGAATATTAGAAAATTCAAGTTTATATATTATTGAATTTTTTTTCGTATTAGAAAATTGACGAAGCTCGTTGAAATTTCAAGGATAATTCTGTCCTAACTAGAATTAAAATTACGGGTTTGAAATTGAATATACATATTGATATTTAATTCTGAATTTTTTTAACAGTGTATATAAATATATCAATTGTGACGGAAAAATTTGTAAGGAATACATTCACCCCTGAATATATTTCCTGCATAAAAATTAAAACGGATTCCCATACAATATCGACACAAAACGAACTTGTTTCTTCGAACTAAACAAATTTCCCGCGCGAAAGGAAGTTTCCCAAATTTCGAAGATAACCTTTTTAGTTATGGAAGCCTGAAATCTGTCGTAAAGCCTAAAACGAATAAAAAAAAATCAGTTGAAGGTTTTACTGGAGAAAAGCACGTCAAGTGAAAACGGCGATAACATGGGAGTAGAAGGAAGTACACTTGGAAATAGCGGATACTCCATGTTCACTATTCTGTAACCAGTGGCTTAGTAATAGACCTCCGCCAACACCCTATCCAATGTACTTATGCCCATATACAAAAGCCACTGTCTCCTATCAGTGTTACTGGTTTTTTTTTCGTTCTCATTTCATGGGTCTCCGTTTCATTTACCAGAGCTTTGCTTTTTTCATCATGGGATAAAATTCACGAGTTATTTCCTTTGAATGCCTGATAATCCAGTGCTATAAAAAAAGCCTCTCAGACTTTTTATGAGCGAAAATCCTGGTAATTAAATGGCTCTCAAGTAGAGCGAGGAGAAAAATATAATTCATCAGGACTACAGGAAGGGTAGCGGCGGGGTGTGAGTCATTACTGACCAGTTAACTAATTTTTTTTTTCTCTGATATTTTTATTCACCGAGAAAAGTAAAATAGAAAATTTCTATAATGATTTGAAAAGAAAAATCGGAGTTTTTTCAGAATATTTCGAATAATATTCAATTTAAGGAATGGAATTTAATTAAATACTTTAATAAATTTCGGAGAGTTATTCTCCATCCTCGGGCATAGTCAGACAAAGGCTTATAATAAATGAAGAGGGAAAAATACATGGAAAAGGAAAGAAAACTAGGTTATGATAATTACTCCTCACGAGATAAAGGGGACAGTAGAATATGGGAGAACTTTTTCATCAACTCTTTCCGTGGAACACACTTTGAATTGGAAAAATTTGACTCATTATTTACGAGCAATTTAATCATCAAATTTAATTCACCTCATTAATCGAATTATTTAATTCTAAATACATAATGAAAACGAATAATATTATTCATCAGTGATAATCTTATTCAAATATTAAATCAATTAATTTTGAGGTTCAGTAAATATTAATAATCAAAATAATCCAATGTGATTTAATTTTCTTTTCCTAGTATCTCTGAAAACAAATCATTCCCGATGAAATTGAATATCGCGATTAATTATTATTTCATTGAATTAATCTATTAATTAATTTGGTCAAATCGGCGAAATCCATAAATTCGCGTTAGAAAAATAGGCTTCCCTCTATAATTCTCCTGTTTCATGATAAATTCTAAGTAGAAACAGTCAATGAATTTTTGTGAAACTTTGGTTGGATGTGAGACACGTTGAAGTTTATCAGTTCATCTCGACATGCCTGGGCAGACAACAATGGGATGAGCCAATTGAGATTCATTACTCAATCTCTGTCTAAGTCTGCATTCATTAATGTGCGCAGTCTCCCCTATCTCTTCCTCAACCAACATCACTTCCCTTGAGGGTTCAGGACATAGTAAGCAAGTCATACCCTCCCCCTCTCCCTTTGTGGAGCAAGTCTACATACCTAAGACGAAGATGTGAAAATTTAATTATTCGTGTTAAACTTATAATCGCATTAAAGACGTTTACTGCACTCCACCATCTTATTTTGTGATAGTTTTGAAAAAAGCAGTTGTAAAAAACTGCTTCAGTCGACATTTCGGCAGACGCACGTGTTAAAAAAGATGACCGAATATTTTTCTCTGATTTTTTTTAACGAGAAACAATTTTTTTGACGGAAAAATATATAGATTTGGAGAAAAATAAAAATAACAAAATTTTCATCCTTTTGTTGTCAAACAATTTTTGAAAAAAACCTTTGAAAAAATGTAAAAAAAATTCTTTTCGACTATTTTTTTCCAACATGACCTGTGACATTTCTTCGAAGCTCACACGTTTTGAAATTGTTCACAGAGAAATTTTTCAAAATATATTTTTCCACTCTTCGTTTATGTATTAGACCGTAGAAAGTCCAACTTTATTCGTTAAAAATTGATGTTTTTATGTGTTGCAACAGTCGATGATGAAAGTTGTAGTGGATTTGCCAATTGAAGTTTAACTTTTAATAATATAACTGAGTACTGCTATGAAAATCATTACGAGAAAAAGGTAAAAGTCACTTGTATTCTTTACTTGTAATGAGAAAATAGCATTCGCCCATTTCTCAGAACTTTCTTGGCTCGCAGCCTAAAAACTAGATTTCGAATTTTGTTGGGAGAAAAATAAGTTCAAGTTTTGGATCAAATTGCATGATTTTTGTCTAAAAGAATGGAGAATAAATGATCAACAAATAATTTAGATAATGTGCCTTTCCAAGAAGATTGGGAAAAATAGAAAATGAAGTTGAAATGAGTGAGTTTAAAACTTTTATTCCGCTAGAGTGGATGAAAATTCTTTTTTTTTCTTTCACTTGAGATTTCTCCTTTTTGGGAAATAACGGTAATGGTCGGGCTATGAAAATTCTCATGAAGACTTTTCGATTACTTTCTCTGCTTTAAAAACCCAACATTGAAAATCCTTTAAAACCGGTATATCAACTTTACAGAGCAAATGGAGCGTTTCGGGAGGGAAAGAAAAAATAAAATTACACATAACTTTTTTACTCTTCTGAAAATCACAGAAAATTTATATGAAAGATAAAATTATATTGGATATGGAGCAAAAAAAACTTTGAAAATCTCTGTTATAAAGATTCTCAATTTTTTTAACGTGAAAATTCAGGAGCCTTGATTATTTCTGACATTCACCTTCTCTCCTACTTTTCGTTCGTGTCAGAATTCATTGCGGCAATTTGCGAGGAAGGGATATAATAGCCTGGGAGAGAGAATCCGGGAAAATTTTTTTCAAAGCTTTTCGGAATTATCAACTTTTCGAAATTCCATAGTCACCATTAAAGTCTCGGAGATTGTGTAGAAATTTCGCAGTACTTCAGCAACTAATATTTTCACTTTCTGATAAATTACCGCGAGAAAAGAATAGTCCAACTGCAATATCCTTTCGTGAAATATTCACTGACTGATATGCACAGTAAGACGTGTTATGAATGTCAGAATAACAAGTGATACACAATATTTTTCGCAACTTCCTTTCAGTAACATAGCTCCAGAGAAAGCTCCAAGAACGATGGAATGGTTCTTCTGCGTCACAATAAATTTGATATTCATTGAATACTGAATATCTTCACTTTGAGAATAAATTTTCTACATTTATACTGTGAGAACAGGATTCTTTCTGCAAAATGATAGTGCACTGTTAAAAAAATTGAAAATTCAATAAAAAAATTTGAAATATTTAACAAACTTCAGTTAACTTGACATTTTACGAAATTTATTCCTGGAAGATTTATTCAACATAAAAATATTCAAATAAAATTTGAAATTTCAGCAAAAATTATCGGTTAAATTCTAATTCAATTATGATTTTTTGAGCATATTGGAAGTGGATTATTCAGTGAATAAATGGCATTTTAGGCAATTTGAATTTTCCAAATTTCCCAAATAAATTGTATTGAAGCATTTAGTATTGGAAATTCCCCGAGCATATCAAAACAAATCCCTGAAAATTCAGTAAATCCTTCATCAGCATGAATAAAATGAATATTTCAATGAAGCAAATCAGGTTAAAATTTCATTATTTTCCACTAAAGTGAATTTCAATGCGTCACAACATCTAAAATTCCCTTGAAATAATATTTAATTGACCAATCAATCTCCGCTCTCTCGTTGTACGTTTGAAAATGAATTCAAAAATTATTTCTCTGACTTTTTTAATTATCCTGAATTTTAACGCGCAAACTGTCTACTGCAAGTACTAATTCATTCAAAAATTAACGTACTGATGCAAACAGAGAGAAAAAAGGGAAATTAAAAAATTATGATATATATGTGGTGAAACTATGCTGCAATGCATTCAGTGGAAATGTATGCGGTCTTCCATTCTGCATCGTTGCTTCTAGTTTTGGTATGGTCCTCGTGTGGTTGTGGCATAGTAACATGAGAGAGCATGCGATCTTCAATTGGGGAAACGGTCACTTCCGTCCAGCAAAGGGCTGCAAGGGTTGCTCGAAGGGAAAGAGTGGGAGAAAGAGAGTGCGCGAAGGAGGGAATGAGTGGGTGTTTGTATGCGTTGGCTGTGCAACTATGTACGATAGAATGAAGAGGAGAGAAAAGGAGGGAACGAGTGGTCCGGGGATTTTGGAAGGATTCCAGAAAACGGAGGTTTTATACCTCGCATCGTTGCACCAACTATCTTACGAAAATGCCAGGTGAATCTGAGCTCAAAGATCCTCGTAAAGGTCTTGGTAATGTCACGATAAATAACAGCCACTTTTGTTATATTATTTTGGTTCTTCATCGCTTCATTTTTCTTTGTACTTTTTATTCGTAGAGTTTATGAAGTTTAAGGGGAGTTCTCTTGAACAGAGAATACACTAATGTTAGATGATGTCATTGTTTTCTCTTGGGAATCGATTTTTCAGTGAAATTCGTGCCATTGGTACTTGAAAAATATTTTTTTGTATAAATCAAAAAAGTTGTTAAATTAAATAAATTTCGTTAATTCAAATTGATTAATGGCTTGAATGAACAAAATTCAGTAAATTCAACCACTCTTTTGATTAATTCAAAAAAATATTTTTCAAGTACCAATGGCACAAATATTCCATTGTTTTTACCACTATTTTTCTCTCAGTGTAGACAGTACAAAAATTGGGTAAATATGTACTTTGACTGTTACGAAAATAATTTAATTTGTCAAACGTTCGGTGATATCAATTTGAACATACCGATTATTAAAGGAGCGTATTAAAGAATATTGTGAGTAATCCACCGCAGAAACTCGATCAGACGGGACAATGAAGAATAAAATTTTGTAAAAAAAAATTTCAGTTATAAATTATCAACGGAAAGAAATTTTGTTTCAGGAGGTAGCAAGAAACAAAAGAATCTTAAACATGATTTACATACAACAGTTGAACTATATTGTTAATCGCAGGGAAAGTATTGGATGATTACAATTATCAGAGTGAGAGAGAAGTAAATTTTTGGTTAACAGCCTGACGCAAATGGGAATACAGAATTCTAAACAGTTTTAGTGTCTACCATATGGCTGGCATTGGTTGCAAGCCCAGTTAACTTTTATCGCTGGATGAATAATTCTAGCGGGGAAGAAAAACCCTGGAGAACGATAGCCATTCGAAGCAAACGGGCTTTGATAGTTTGAACGAATTTTCCTCGTAAATTTTTTATAGAATTACTATTTCTTACTCATTGTCTTGGGAAATCGGAATTTTTCGGATTTTATCGGTATTTTTATGATCGTAACAGGTGATGATTAATCTCCTAGTGATAATGTCATAATTCTGATGTTAAGAAGTTATAACTTGGATGTGCTGTCGCAGTTGAAAATTTTGAGAATTTATTGATTTGGTTTTATGGCTGGGACTGGAACGAATGAATAATAATTTACTGGTAAAGTGATAAAATGATTAAATTATATTTTATCAGTGTTCTAGTAGCTCCTTAAAGTTTAGAAGCGAGTCACAATGCGTAGCAACGCAAAGCAAATTTTTGCAACGAATAATTGCAAAGAACATTTTTTTAATCTGAATTATTTTCCAATTGAATTTCATAAAATATGATGATTTAAAAAAGATTCACTAATTCATGAATTAATTCAAATTAAATTCAATCGAATAATATTTGTTTTACCAAAAAATTACGAAATCGTTATTTCTTCAAGTATTCAAGGTCAATTGGAATCATAGTTCTAGAATGAAATAATAATGGAACATCCAGAAATAGAAATTTGCGTGGAAATCAAGTCAGGGATTAGTCGGAGATCAGTAGTTTGTGTCAGGCTGGTGTCAGACAAATGGAATACCGTGGAAATTGAGGAGAAGGTTCGAAGCAATCGGCATAACTATTGCTTGGTTTAAAATAGAATTTTCGACAATAGTTTTCAGGGTAAAAGCGTTGATGAAATTGGCAAAAAGGATTAATTTCTACTACTACCACACATGTACTTCAATTTTGTGGAGAAAAGATATGGAGATTGAGCCGTTAAGCCAATTGCCGAGTGCTCGTGACATGCAACTTCAGGGTAGAAGAAATATGTGAATAATTTTCATTTTTTGCAGTGCAAAATTGAAGAAAAAATGAAAATTTATTATTGTTCTTGTTTCTTGAGTTTGTAAATTCATTATGAGGAGGAAGGCTGAAATTTCCGTCAGCCATTTTCTGGAAAATCAATAAATCAATATATCATTATATATTGATTTATATAATCAATATATCAATATATCATTCAATTTTCTAAGCGTATTTGGAAATTCGAATTGTTTGTGAAAATTTAAATGCTCATTTAATTTTAAAAATCATATAAAATTTCAATATTTTTTCGACCGATTTCGAACAAAAAAATTTTAACGGCGTAATTATTGTCAAGAATTAATCCCAAATAAGTGAAATAAATGAGAAATTATTGCACTTCCAATCTGCAATCAGCTTGAATGTGCCGAGACGATCAGAAAATGAAAAAATTTCGAAAATAAATCTGAAGTCAATTCTTCGATATTATTTCGATCGGAAATGTCCCCACTCTTACCCTAAGAAACGTTGAAAAAAAATTCTATCTCCCAAGATCACAATGAAAATTCCATTTTATTTCGTTCTCCTCCTATCGAAGGTCATTCATCGATTTTCCCTCAGCAATATCAGCTATAATAATACGATTCAAGAAAAATGAGATGAAAAAGGAGTTGAAACAATTTAGCATCGATTAGAGATAGTCCACGCCGGTCCACTGGCCACATTGGTATCTAGTTTCGCGTTCCCTGGTGGCCAGAGACCACCAAGAGAAACAGAGCAAGAGAAAGAGAGAGAGAGACAGATAAACAGAGAAATCGATATGTCAATTCTCCTCGTAGACAACAGGAAAGACGATGCTGACGATCTAAAATGGGAGAAAAAAAACTGGCGAAAAAGAAAATGAGAAAAATGGAGTGAGCTTACTGAAATTTATCTTGAAAATGTTAGGGACCTCAAGCAATAGCCAATCTCAAGAAAAAGTATCGAATTCTCCACGTCTCTTTTTCTACCTCAAGTTGTGTGTTGGAAATAAACAATGAAAAAAAAAGTAAGAAAAAAAGATTGAGGAGTTCAGGGATTGTGTCTGAGTATTTCATCATTCACTCGTCTTCGCAGAATTCACTCGAATAATTTTCATCACATTTGATCGTTATCATTGACAGTTAAATATGTATTAATTTTTTTTATCTTTTCACGTTTCTGTAAAATTCATCGACAAATAATCCAATGTTTCATTCAATGGGAGAAATCCTTTTTTTCGGAAATCCCATAGAAGTCAATTTTGTTTTCTCAAAAAACATACTTTCCTCCCCGAAACAAAGGAATGAGAGATTTTTCTCGATACGTATATAAAAATAAATTATTGGAAAATTATCTCGGCACTTGCACAAAATTATTCACAAACTCTTTTGATCCTAATGAAAAAAACATTTAATTAAAACTTCCAATCATGAATCCTGAATTAATTCCTCGATATAAAAATTCAACGATGTACTTATTTGATTAAAGACTTTACAGTTTTACAAGTGCAATTTCATCAATATCGCGATTGCTTCCATCGCATAGCAAACCCTTCGGTTGAGCCTTCACAAAATTCAAAGAAAATGGCGCTATCTCTGGAAAAAACGGCGGAAAAAGCAAAAAAAAAGTGAAGGTGCCAAATCATCCATGAGGCATTTTCCACATTTTC